>JBAMJV010003271.1:0-142500 GCA_037951105.1 Echinarachnius parma
AAACGGAGAGCTAAATTTTCCATCCGTTCGTCTCCGTTCGTATGCGTTTCTTGTCCGTTCCTTGTCCGGTGATGTACGTTGTTCTATGTTTTGTACATAAAGCAATGGAGACGACTTTCATCACCGGATAATTTCATTTCGCAAATTTTCTATTCGTTGGGCATTCGTTTCCGCTATCCGTTGATATCTGACCGGGCCATAATTAAATAAGTGGCCTACCCAAATGGAAATTTGTGGAATATTTCATGTAATTGCCATGAAAGCGAGACAGCGATTCTTTAAAATGTTGATTTATCGATTTGTGTAATATTATAGAGAGATGGTATTTAATCATTTAATTTCCAATATGTCTGGAGGGCAACCGTTTCCTTTTGAGTGGATACAAATTGATTTTTTAAAATGTTAAATGGACGCGAAGATCTCCACACGATATCAGTTATTATATCGACAATCTAACTGTTTGATTATTCGACTTCAGTGATAAAATGACCAACTTGAATGACAAATGTATAATTTTATTCAATCAAGTGGCAACTATATGCTTTCCTTATAACAAGTACAACATATTGATTTCGCTCAATACGACTTTTATCGGGGTTTTTTTCTCACTCGCGTCCAATTATATGCAATTATCTCTACACGATACGTATAGAGATTATTTCATAAAGTCGGGCGGGTGATATACCCTCAAAAAACGCCCACACAATGCAATTATTCCTCGATATATACAAAAACAGTTTATAAAAACATTATATAACAAATAATTATTACATTTTGTACGGAAACAAAATGAAATTATGCAAGAAAGAATGGGAGAAATGTTCTTGTACAACTGATTTGTAGTGACGATATACACGTGTGTTATTTTTTAAGACTGATTATATATATTATGCGTGCTCACAATGTGTTTTTTAATTCAAATGGCAGCGGCTAACTATACTGGAAATTCGGTATTATAAGATCGTCTAAATCACTATATTGTATTCGAATGACTTTTGAAATTACAGTGTATATAACAACAATTATTTGGACACCCTGAAAAATAGGAAACTAACTATTTTGATAATTTAAAAAAAAATGGTCTTATATTTTATCTTGATTTCAACAAAGCAGCATCTAATATTCACATACATTGAATTTTAGGCAGCTTTTTACCAAACATTTTCTTCAAAATTTGTTCTAGCATCATTTAAATTTAAGTGATTTTTTCAAGGTGTCCAAATAATTCTTGGTTACACTGTATGTGTTTTTTTGCCATTCCTACATGTAAGCTTCCTCTACTTCACAAAATATTGTTGAGTTTTTGAAAATTTTGAGGCAAGAGTAACATGCAGCATATTTTTATAATATATTGAAAATATATCTGTAAAGAATAATTCTGGTAAAAGCTTTCAAAACACCTCAAAAATAATGTCAAATTACCTAACCACAGCTTCGTTGTCTCAGCTATTCTCCTTCATACTTCAGTATAATCATATTGTTTTGTTTTCAGTTTCTCCAACTTCCCTAGGACCCTTGTTCAGAAAAAAACTCGTCCTTTAATACCGCGTGTCGATCACGATCAGTGACGTAGCTGATCCGAATGATTGGGAGGAGGAGGGGGAACGCTCTTTTTTATGTCTTTAGATTTTCAAACCTTTTACCCTTATGTTTTACTACTTAGGGTCAAATTATTGATATGCACGTGCCCCCCAAGCGCCCCCCCCCCCCCCCCACTACGATATGATCATGATCAACCTCAACCTACTTTACAGTTGAACCTCGGCACATTGCATACATATTTTGACACAGTGGCGTAGCGTGGTTGGACTGATTGGAAGCACGCACAATTATTGTGTGTGGGGAAGGGGGGTACACCTTATGTATTTCTTTGTTTGTTTAATATTTAATGTCCCCTTATGTTTCCTATTGTTTTTTTTTTCTCCTTCAAATTACTGGGGGCACGTGCCAGCCCCGGCCCCCGTCGCTACGCCGCTGTGTTCACATTGCCCATGGCTGCGTACGCATAATCATTCACAATCTCGCGAAATACGAGGTCTTCCTCGCATGCATGTCCTCTGCGAGTATTAAAGGGATCTAGTAACTTTGTTGACGTGTGCAAAAAGTGATGAAGGGTTGATGCAATGTATATTGTTGTTATCTCATATGTCCACAGGGTATTGTGTGAAAATTTCAAGTCAAATGGACATTGCATGGCCAAGTAATGAGCGAAAATGCAAAGTGATATGCACTAACTCACAGCACTCACTTTGTACACGGTTTCAAAACTCCGGGCGAGTTTTTATTATCTGAATACTTCGATCGTACATATCTTTGTAACGAAAGGGAAATTTGATAAACCGAAACCGGTCCCATGATTTTATTGTTAATACGAATACAACAAGGTATGAGGGAACTGCTAGAATTAAAATGTTATTTTGAGGATTTGGACAATGTTACTAAGTCCCTTTAAAATGTTCACTGGAAAAAGAAGAAAATGTGGTATATTAAAATATGTGATTTTCTCCTTTTGTGCCCCCGTGCCCACACCCCCTACCCTCTAGCTACATCACTAGGTACTTTATGTCCTTTAGCATTTAGGGGATGTTTTGTATATTTAAAAATGCGATATTATAATGTTACATAACCATTATACATGTGCTGCATCTATACAAAGACAAAATATTACTTCAAGATTATTTTCTGCGTGATTTCGGCGTCTTGTTTATCTCAATTTAGACGTATTTTGATGTCAAATATTATAACATTTTTGATAATTAAAGGGATAGTTGAGTTTTGGTATAGAGGGCGCTACACAAAATAATTTGTTTGTAAGATAATGAAAAAAGGAGTGTCAAATTCGAAAGAGCATACAATTTTAATGACAGAATAAACTTTATTTGATCAAAATCGGTTCAGAAATGGCTTAATATATCCATAAACATAACCATTTGGAATAAATGTGGGGCCCCCACAATTATTCGACAATTTTGAACTAGCTGCTTCCTCTTTTCAAAAATATACAAAAGAGGTTTTGTTATGGTTGTTGATTATCTCTCTATCTAATCACTATTTCAACAAAACATCACACACACAATATTTTATTTAAAATGGTTGAAACCGATGAGTGTTTAGAGAGCACCCTCTGAGTTGTAAGTAACGGCTCTTTTTTAATGATAGCAGGCTTTTTACTTAGTCATTTGCAATTTTGTATTCCTTTCGAGCATGGTGGAGTTATAACTATTAGTTTGTAATGTAATGGTGCAGGTTTTGCTTACTAAAATTCAGTTTGACCAAAACTGTACTCTCTTTACCAGAACTCAACTATCCCTTTAAGTAGTTTAGTCAAGTACATTTGTTTTTGTTTGCTTCAGGTAATCTGTTCATCATCAACCTCGCCTTGGCTGATTTCGGAGTGTCTATCGTGGTCAACCTCGCCTCCGTCGTCGGCAGCATCACCAACGAGACCGCAGCATCACCAACGAGACCGGCTTTTTCTTCGAGCACGAATGGCTCTGCGAGGTCATCGCTATCATCTGTATTGTCACGTGAGTTTGGGGAGTAATGCAGGGGGCGGGGGGGGGGGGGGGGGGGGGAGAGCTACCCAAAAGAGATGCTTAAATGGATAGTTGAGTATTGGTCAAACTTAACTTTAGTAACCAAAACCTGCACCATTACGGTACAAAGTATATAGGTATAATTTTACCATGCTCGAAAAGTATACACAATTACAAACGACTAAGTAAAACCCCTGTTATCATTCAAAAAGAGCCGTTACAACTCAAGAGAGCGCTATTTAAAAAAATCACTGGTTTTAGCCATTTTTCATACCAAATTTTGCATTTAATGTTTTGTTAAAATAATGATTCAATGTAGATATCATCAACGACTTTTTAAAAACCTATTCAGATTTTTTTCCAAGTAGTCTTTAAGCATTTTTAAATATTTTTCATACAAAATTGTGCATTTAATGTTTTGTTAAAATAATGATTCAATAGAGATATCATCAACGACTTTTTAAAAACCTATTCATATTTTTTTCCAAGTAGTCTTTAAGCATTTTAAATTTTGTTTCTAAAAAGTCTAAATAACCCCCGGTGATTGCTGGTGAAGAATCGTTTGAAAACAAATATACTTATGGATATTTCAGCCGTTTCTGAACCGATTTTGATCAAATAAAATTTATTCTGTCATTAAAATTGTATGGTCTTTCAAATTTGACAGTAAGTTTTTCATCATCTCACAAAAAATATCGGGGGGCACTTCGGGAAATACCAATACTCAACGGTACCTATAAAGGGATCTAGTAACTTTGTTGACAAGTGCAAAAAGTGATGAGTGATTAATAAAATGTATATTGGTGTGATCTGGTATATCCACAAAGTAATGTGTGAAAATTTCACGTTAATTGGATGTTTTTTGGCTGAGATATGAGCAAAAAAGCAAAATGATATTCACTAACTCATTGCACTTACTTTGTACACTTTGAGAGAACCACTAGAGTTCCAAGTAAGTTTTGAGGATTTGGACAATGTTACTAAGTCCCTTTAACCCTGCTACTGCTCCTCCCATCGTCGGGAGATAATTACTCGGCCATATAGCATCAATAATTTGAGGTGAAATGTTCACACATTACTTAGTGGACATGTAATCAGATCACACAGAAAAAAACTGTTATCAACCATTCATAACTTTGTGCATATCATATGTCAGCAAAGTTACTATAGATCCATTTAATGTTGAATCAAGATTGCCTTCTGAGCATTTATTGGCGGGTAAACAGTATTTGACTGGATTGAACCAACCAACGTTTGTTTGGTTTTGTGTCGGTGGGTTCATTTTTCGAGAGACCATCATTGATCTAAATATTTTAATCTTCAAAAGGTGAATTGCACAGAATATTCCTTTCCCAAAGCTGCCTGCATGAAAATGAAACTTTGTATTAACAAAAGAGAACATAGCTAGGAACCAAATTGGATAGTAGCTACGGGAGTAGCTAGTGCAATCCATGAAGGAACCTTATGCATGTAAACAAACTTATGCATGTAAACAGACTTATGCATGTAAACAATCTAGAATAACAAACCTTCTGACCAATGAACAGCTGGGAAATGATAACGAACCTTTGTCAAACGAAACGTATTGATAAGGGGTGAGGTTCCACCCACGCAAATACCACACACCTTTAAATCCTGACAAACACAAACCCGAGTCTAGAATATACTCTCTCACATAAGAGTAGGAAGGTGGTATTTCCACTTCCCTGATAAGAGTCACTAATCTACACATCGATGCGGTTTTAGCACACTAATCAGCAAGGAAAACAGCAAGAAACGGCAAATTTCACGCTAATCAGGAATATATGAATATAGCTGAATTAATGTCACGATCGAGCGAAGCTGATGTTGACAATTTTTTTTTAAAAACCACAGCCACCTTCTTTTGGGCCAGATGCTCTATTAAAACAGTGGCGGAAAATAATAGAGTCGGCCAAAACAATGTGGGGCAAACAACAAAAGGGCAGAGAGAGGGGGAATAGGGGGTGAAGAGGATGTAAATCAGGGGTAGAGAATGTTGCAAAGAGGGGAACCGATAGGGGTTAAGGGGGGTCAAACAAGGGGCAAAGAGGAACAGAGAGAGGGAGGGTAAGTGTGGGTTAAAGAGGGGTAACAAGGGGGGTAGATAAGTTAGCAAAGAGGGGAACCGAGAGGGGTTAAGGGGGATCAAAAAAGGGGCAAAGAGGAACAGAGAGAGGGTAAGTGTGGGTTAAAGAGGGGTAACAAGGGGGGTAGATAAGTTAGTAAAGAGGGGAACCGAGAGGGGTTAAGGGGATCAAACAAGGGGCAAAGAGGAACAGAGAGAGGGTAAGTGTGGGTTAAAGAGAGGTAACAAGGGGGGAAGATAAGTTAGTAAAGAGGGGAACCGAGAGGGGTTAAGGGGGATCAAACAAGGGGCAAAGAGAAGCAGAGAGAGGGTAAGTGTGGGTTAAAGAGGGGTAACAAGGGGGGTAGATAAGTTAGTAAAGAGGGGAACCGAGAGGGGTTAAGGGGATCAAACAAGGGGCAAAGAGGAACAGAGAGAGGGTAAGTGTGGGTTAAAGAGAGGTAACAAGGGGGGAAGATAAGTTAGCAAAGAGGGGAAACGGGAGGGGTTAAGGGAGATCAAACAAGGGGCAAAGAGGAACAGAGAGAGGGTAAGTGTGGGTTAAAGAGAGGTAACAAGGGGGGTAGATAAGTTAGTAAAGAGGGGAAACGAGAGGGGTTAAGGGGGATCAAACAAGGGGCAAAGAGGAACAGAGAGAGGGTAAGTGTGGGTTAAAAAGGGGTAACAAGGGGGGTAGATAAGTTAGTAAAGAGGGGAAACGAGAGGGGTTAAGGGGGATCAAACAAGGGGCAAAGAGGAACAGAAAGAGGGTACGTGTGGGTTAAAGAGAGGTAACAAGGGGGGTAGATAAGTTAGCAAAGAGGGGAAACGAGAGGGGTTAAGGGGGGTCAAACAAGGGGCAAAGGGGAACAGAAAGGAGACACATACACATCATATTTGTATACATATACACAGAGGGGAAATGGATGGGGAGGAAGAGAGGGGCAAAGAAGGGTTATAGAGAGGTCAGAGAAGGGGGCAAAACGGGCACTTTGAAGAGAGGTTAAAACGGAGGCGGAGAAACGGGCAATAAAGCAAACATGGGAACAAAAGGGGACGGGGGGGGGGGGGGCTTTCTCGGATGAGGGCGCAGTCCAAGCAAAACAACAATAATGTTTTATGAATTGTTGTATATATTGTTTTTCTTGCTACAAGGATGGAGGGGATGGGGTGGGGATGGAGGAGAATCTTCCATTTTCCATTTAAGCCAAGCCACGTTTCTTGCCCTAAGTGTTTATAATTGATTGCAAACCATTTTCCGTGTAGGTTGTAAACAACTTAATTGCGGTGAGAAGTCGTAAACAATGTTCTGCATTTTAAACGCCTTTTAAACCATCTAGATTATAAGTCCATCGATTTCAACTTTAAAACGCATTTAAACTTCATGCTTCATTATATGTGAGGTGGTCATTCGTTGCCAGTATGCATTGCATAGTACATTCATTGTATGGCGTAATTCTGAACCACTATACAAGAGCATAGCGTTGACAGAGAAACCACAAAGCGTATATTAATTTCCCTGATAGCACTTGCGTGAAGATAACAAGGTCATCTGCACGTATAAAAACAAAAATTATACATTAAAAGTTAGAAATGTTCCGCTGAATTGAATTGGAAGGCCGTAAGTAACCCCACGATGCCCATGTCATAAATATTCATGGATTCATGTTAATGCCCATCACATATGCAAATAGTGCCACCCCCGCCCCCTCCCGCCCTCGATGTCGTACCCTTGTATGTGCAGCAGAACGTCAACTTACAAGTCACGCGCTAATAAGAGCGGAAGTGTTGAAGAGGCCGATAGGTAGCAATTCTACTGGGTGACGAGTGTATCCCATTCTAGTTGGAGTCATACTTCTATGATCCTTTCACAGAAATTCACACTTCTTGGCCTATTAGAGAAGGAACACTACCATGAAGGAACCACTCGAGATGCAAATGAGTTTGGTCTAGATACCATAGAGCTGTAGAGCGACATAGTAAACTTTGTAGACATGTGCAAATACTGACGAAGGGTTGATCAAAGGGGTATTTCTGTGATCTGATATGTCCACTGAGCAGTGGCATAGCTAGGGTTTTTTCAGCGGGGGGGGGGGGGGGGGCACTGGGGGCCTTACATTTTGGGGGGGCACAATATATAATTTTACTCTTCAACTGTTGGAGGTAGCCTACATGTAGCTGAAATAGAGGCAACATAATAGTCAAGTATTCCCAAGATAACGAGAAACGAACCTTCAGAATATCGAACCCTATTTTATTTTCGGAAAAACGAACCTTCGGAATAACGAACCTTCGGATTAATGCAAACAAATATTCGGATAAACGAACCCTATTTCATCTTCGGATTAACAAACCTCCAGGTATACGAACATGTGTTTGCGGAATAACGAACCTTCGGAATAACGAACCACTCCCGAAAAATCAGTTATTATAATTATTCCGCTTGTTGTTTCACTTACTACTAATTCATACATGGTAGTATGACGTCAGTTTTTGTAAAAGGAAACCACATACATAGTCGTTTGTTTCTTCTGAATAGTCAAAAGGCTACATCGAAGCTAATGTTTCATAAAATAATACGGTGCATGTAATACGATATTTGAAAGAAGGGCATATGATATTGATAGGCGTACATATTCAAAATGAATGGGGAACGTCAAGAACAAAAAACAACAATAATATTCCAGTGATGAGCTGCATGTAATACGAAACTGGAAATAATGAAAGAAATATTGATCGGCGTCAATATTCGAACTTAATTGTTTGAGAACACAAAAATCACCAAAACAACAACCATGCACCGAAGGCAGATGGTCAATGGTCCGGCGAGTCGGCGACTGAGGGCCTTGACCGCATTCACACGATCTGCTGCTCTATTAGCACCCCCAGGAGGAGGACCTTGAAAACAGAAGATGTGCAAGAGATAACACAATCTGAAGAGGTTTAAACTAAAGGTATTGTTAGGTTTCTTGAATCAGAATCAGATGCGCTGTACCATCTTACGAACGCCTTGCGCACGGTGCCTAATGCACAATGGCTCAGTGTTATGCGCGAGCCTAGTTCAAAATGGCGATCCGCGGTGTATATAACTGTCCGTACGGACAGTCTATTCGCGATTCTTATTTGAGATCTGGATCTGGAAATTATAATTGTTATATTGGTGAAATTGTTGTGATAATTGTAACATTTATATGTGATAGTATAAAATAACACTAGAATTTTAAGTTGTTATTCAGGCTACGATCTATACTTTTGCCGTAGTTACGCTACACAGGGCACGTAACTGCATCGGGTGCACTGCGCATCGCCACTGCGCACGTCCTTAACGGGCCAATCGGAAATGGCAACACGTCTGTCCCTAACGGACAGTGGTGTATAGCATCTCCGCGCTTGATACTCTTTAATGTGAGCCCAAGGTCTTAGGGGTAATGGGATTGTTCGGTGATATCAAAATAAGAAAGATGGAACAATTTATTGTAACCACCGGATGAGAATGAAAGATGGTCTAATGTTGATAATCGACTACCAGGGGGTGTTAAAAAAAGATTCAAAGTTATTTGGCAAGCCGTTAGTTTCATTGTATAATTGTTGAAACAGTTCTTTGAAAAGGAATGAAGTTCGCTAAAATCATTCAATTATGTTATTATCAAGGAGCCTTGAGATAATTTATACAAATTTTAGTTGGAAGTCTCAAATACTTGGATCTCTTTTTCTAAATTTTGTGCTGCCATTTGTTTTATTTCAAGGCTACAAATGGCTTTCCATAAGTGTTAAGTCCAACTTTGTTAAAGTCCAACTTGGAGTTTAAGTTCAACTTTGAATCACTGTGAAGGGGGGGGGGGGTTTGACCCAATGACGACTCACGAGCCGCGAAGCGGCGATTTTTTTTTGCTATTTTGAACCCCCGTAAGTGATTTTTTGTTCACTTTTGTTGACTTTGTTCACTGATACATTTTCACTTGGCAGCCCAAGGGGGGGTTTAAACCCCCTAACCCCCCCCCCCCCCCCCCCCGTATATCCGCCACTGCTTAGGAGGGGGGGGGGGGGGGGGGCAACATAGACTTGAGGAATAACGAACTGGGTGAATAACATCATCGGCCGGACAGAGGTTCACCAGTGACACATCAACATGATTGAACTGTATTCAAAAGAAGTGGTGTAGCGTGATGATGATGATGATGTTCATTGATGTACCACTTTCACTAGAAGCACTATATTTTACAAATTAATGAAAATGTGCTTTTTATTACAATTGTGTGATGTATATTAACCTAATTCATAAGTTGCTTGATGATGATGTTGATTATGATGATGATGTTCATTGATGTACCACTTTTACTAGAAGCACTATATTTTACAAATGTATGAAAATGTGTTTTTTTATTACAATTGTGTGATGTATATGATATTAACCTAATTCATAAATTGCTTGAATGCTTCAGGCAGTATTGTCCATCGTCCGAGAATCAATCATAAATTTCCTTCTATACCTCATTCATTTCCTAGGGCTTTCTTAATGGTTCTAAGCACTTTATTTTCTACAGCAAAATAAGATGCAGTAATTACTTTACCATACGCACGTAGGTCAATCTATCACAAAACGTTTTTAAAAGTAATGGTTTCCACTCACGTTCATTTCTGTCTTTGTTACAGCTAAACCTATTATATCTCCATTCATACCAGCTGGTTTATCGGTTGTTAATGACATTTTATTTGAAATTACCACCCGAAAACCCGTGAACGGAATTAATTTTCCAAATATTATTTTTATGAGAAGAAAGGTTTCACCAAATCCGTATTAATGTACTATTAGATCTGTTACAAAATTTGATTGTTAAATTGAATTAGAAAATACCACCAACGGCTGCATTGCACAGATTTTACAAAACAAATTTAATGTATAGATAATACGTATATAGGCTATCCTTTTGAAATTGAATTATGCTTGACACGACCTATTTTTCTAAGTTGTCTACACCTCCATCCTTATAATCATTGTTGAAGATGTTTTTAAATTGGAAAATATGTTATTCATCCTTAGCCATCACACCAAATAAATAAATAAACAACACGTTTTTTTTCTTCTGTATAATGACTCCATTTCCTTTACATCAATAAAAGCGTGTATCTTATTTCTTGTGCTCATATATCCGTTATTATTTCGATTTCTCATTAAGCGAATCGTTACGTACGGTATGGAGAGATACTTAACGCGATGAATATAAACACTAAGCATTCATGAGTAAAGGCCAGTGGTGGGTGGATGGGGGAGGAGGGGGGGGGGGTAAACGATTCTTAATTTGGTGTTCTTTATTTCTTTATCAAATGTTTGGCCCATTTGGGGGCATTGCTAGGGTAATAATTGTTTATATCATATAGTTAGTTAGTTTAGTGATTAATTAAGATTTACGGCGACCCTACCAGCCCCCCCCCCCCCCTCCCCATCATTATCCGCTATGACACCTAAGACAAACAGATTCATGATGTGATACTTGTTATTTTCACCACTCATTATCAACACGATGTCTTCGATTGGATAATGGAGGTCGTAAATCATGCTGTGACAACACAGAAATAACGACTGATTTAATGTTTTTTTCTTTATTAATTCATCATCTGATTATTGTCAACATTTTGGCCGGACGTAATAGATGGTTCTCTTATAAATATTTGTCATTATCTTTTTATTTTCAAGAGTATGGACGTAATGGATGACACTTAGCATGGGGTAAATATAGTGGTGAACAGTGGCGTAGCGTGGTCGGACTAACACGCAAAATTATTGGGGGCCCACCTTATGTTTTTTCCTGTTTTTTCAAAAAAATGTCCCTTTATGTTTCATATTGTATTGGGGGAGAGGGGGGGGGGGGGGGGGCAGGTGGCCCCATGCCCCCCCCCCCCCCCTCCCCCCTATGATAAACCTAGACACGGGGTACACAAGGGGTGCAATATTTCTCATCAGGGGGCAGACTGTCCCAAATAACAATTGACTCAATGTATTTTGTTCTGACATGTTATGATACAACCTTTTATAATACTACTAACAGACAAACAATGCATACAATGCGCTACCTGTAAGATAAACCCATTGTTCAGCAAAAGTTTATCTTCGATGATAAGGTGAAAAGATTTCACATTAATCTTGTTATTAGTATATGTCCTCAGCTTGTTAATTACAAAATTCTTGAATTGGTTTAAAAAAGCTTTATCTTTATCTGTGTTTTTTTTTTTTAAGGAAAGGAGTTAAGGGTAAGGAGACCGTTGAAAACTCACACGAGGAGCCACTTTGACACCCGAAAATTATGTTTTTGATAGTTTTTGACAATTAGATTGTAAGTCAGAAACTTTGCGCGTTTCGACCAATCAGATTTGCGCATTGAGAACACATGACCTGACTTACAATTAATTGCAACTTACACTCGATTGTATCTCTTTCTGCAACGGGACCCAGATGGATAAGAGGGTCATTATCTAACTGTGTCACGCATATCTGGTGTCACGAGATGGACCTTTCACGTGCTTTTGCCCTGCTTTTGTTTGCTATATTTCGTTAAAAAATACCGTCTCTTTGTGATATTTCTTCCATAAAGACCATCTCGTTTTTTGCAACAATTTCTTTGAATTATGACCATCTCCCTTTTCCCCCTCCATGTTTCTTTCTTAATGACCGTCAGTGTGATATTTCTTTCTCTAATAATGATCATCTCTTCTTCTTTTTTTGTTTTATTAAGTCCTTAATGACCATCTATTTTGCGACTTGATTCCTTGGATTATGAGAACTATTTTCTGAAAGATATGATTTCTTTATAAACTTCTTTTTGCGATTATCGCAAAAAAAGACATTACTATTATCGAAGAAAATAATATAACTTTTTTTAATTGATGGTTATCTCTTTGTTTTAATTTGTTTCAAAAATGTCACAATTTTACTTTATATCATTCAACACCATCACACTTTATTGATTATTATTGATTCTCAAATCATATGTTTCAATTTTTGTTTTGAAAGATACGATTACCTTTGTGAGGAATTTTGAAAATTCAATAATATTTGTCACTGAATTTCCAAGAAAAATATTTGTTGAAGGATGGAAGCAATTTCATAATTGAAGGATATATATATCTATATTATGTTGTTTACTCGCTAGAAACGTGTCGAATTTCGCAACACCCACATCGAGAAAAACAGCGGGCAAATTAGGAAATGTATGTTAACATATATTTTTGAAATACGTACTCCATCTATCACAGAAAGACAGATCTGCTTATTTGAAGATATAGGAAATGATCGAGGGGTTGTTTGTGACTGTGTGTGTCTGTATGTGTGTTTGTATGTGTGTGTGTGTGTGTGTGTGTGTGTGTGTGTGTGTGTGTGTGTGTGTGTGTGTGTGTGTTTGCGTGTGCGTGTGCGTGTGCGTGTGCGTGTATCGTAATTGTTGACAATTGTTCATGTATACATGCATTGTTTCATAAAACATTGAAAAAAGAGTATGGGTGTGTATGTGTGTGTGTGTGTGTGTGTGTGTGTGTGTTTATGCATTAAATATGTCTGTATGTGTTTTGTGCGTACGTATATTGTGTGGGTATGTGCATGTAAATTCGTATTATTGTTTGTGTGATTGTATGCGTATGTGTATTGCGTGTGGACATGTGTTTTTAGGACGTGTTTATGCATTCATGCGTGTATGTTGTGTGCGTGCCACAAGTGACTATTTTAGTTACCAACAAACACGCACACACCCACACACACACTTAGTATGTAGTTAGTTCCTATCAGCTATGTGTTGTTTATTTAGCCATATCGTCTAAAGTATAGAATGGGACTAAATTAGTGCGGTTTTATGAACTTGTATGGGCCTTGGATTCCAATCGATGTTTGTAATCCGACTCCGATTAATTTGTTTAACTATATCATTTTTGTTTTTAATCACCAGATGCCCACGTTGATTTAGAGATTTTTGGCTTTATTTTGTAGACTTTCAATGATATTGGCCGCGGGCCGAGATTTTTTCATTTCATTTTTAAATTGATGTGTATAATTGATTTCACTTTATTGTTTTATCTAACTGTTTAATCTTGGTATTAAATTAACAGATGTTGCTGTTCGATTAGGAAGTTTGTGCCTATTGTTTCGTATATTTATAATACACTCTAGCCTCGTGCCGAGATTTGAATGAACATTTCAAAATCGAAATTTCTTTTCCGTTATAGTCTACATTTGTATTGTCTTTAAAAGTTTAATCTATTTGATGAAATTACCAGATGATAATGCTCGATGTATGATATAGTCATGAATTCAATCACTCGTGCAACTAATCTAACACACCTGCCACATTACAACAATATCTTGATGCAAAAAATGTGTCATCAGTTGGAACAGTTTTGTTTGTCCAATTAACAACATTTAGAAACTATATCTACTGTATACCAATACAAATTGGAAGAAATAACTACTATTTTCGATAACTCTATATGATTATATATGATATGATTAAATCTATAAATTCAGTTATGTTCTTGTTCGCTTTAATAGTAGAATAGCACACATTTTGAACGTTCATATTATAAAGGTACGTTTGTATTTGCCACAATCCTTTGGTATTAGTACAACTTTACATTTGTACATGGGGTTTTTGTTTGTTTTGAAAAACCAATCAAATATTTAATTGCAACGCCCATCCATTTTTTTTGTTGCACAAACTATGTAGGAAGCATATATATCCACCAATGCAATGACCTTTGATCTGGCAATGGCCTCAATACGAGATCACGTCACCCAAACTCGTAATTACTTCTCCCGGACTGGCCCCCATTACTTTGTTACGGATATACGTGTTACATACGTCTGATGCACGCTTCGGCTGGAATTCACAAAGGAGGTTTATATAAACCGATTTTAAACATCATTATATCGATGCTTTTAACCGTGGTCTACATCTAAAAGAGCGCCATTTGTAAACTAATGGAGAATGGCTGTACAGGTTTACTTATAAACAAATTTGCTAAAGACACCACACATTATATATTATATTCCTGTTCCTTATTCTCAGATGCTCGTGACTTTTTTTTTTAAAGGAGCACAGATGATTCAACTGGGAGTTTGGATTTGATCACTGAACAACAAAATGGGGGCACACATTCAAACAGTTTATATTTTGCTTTCCTTTTCTAGATGTTCGTGTTCGCTGTGGAGCATAGCCGCCATCGCGTTCAATCGCTACATGTGGATATGTCACTGGCCGAGATACAACGAGATCTTCACCCGCCGGACCGTGCCCCTAATGATGGCATGCTTGTGGATCATATCCTTCCTCATTGACGTACCAAACATCCTGGGCTGGGGTATTCACACGTTCGACTGGAAGGTAAATATAAACATCATCATCATCATCATCATCATCATCATCATCATCATCATCATCATCATCACCACCTTTATTATCGTCGTCATAACAATCATCATCATCAACACGATCAACACCATCACCATTATTGCTTTTGTCATATAGTCATCTTCGTCATAACCATCGTCATCATCATCTACTTTATCATCATCATCATTATAATCACCATCATCATCATCATCATCATCATCATCATCACACTCATCATCTTTATCTTGACCACCTTCATTTTCGGTTGGCATCTTCCTCTTCATCACCATTATTATTAATTATATTTCACATTCCCTATTGCAATCACCATTATCGTTATCGTCATAACATCAACATCATCATCACTACCAGTCATATGAATTGATGAAGAAGTTCCATATGAATTTTATTAAAGACACTTCGAAACAACTTTCATTTGTTTCATGTTTTATTGTCACTAGGTGATGTCTTGCACGGGTGGGATGGCGTTCGTGCATTCCTACGCCGTTTTCTTCGCCGTCACGACGTTCGCCGTTCCGCTCATCGTCATCACCTACAGCTACGTGGGCATCTTCCGCTTCGTCAAGAAAGCGTCAGTCGCCATCGAGCGCATGCGACAACCGAAGCAGCCCAATTCAAGCGGCGCCGTCAACGCGATGAACAACGGTAGGAATCTTCACTATCCAGCCGTGATCAATCGCGTAGTTGCGCGTGCGCGACCGAATGACATCCGCCTCGCACGCTCCGTGCTCATCATCGTCGTCATGTACATACTCATGTGGCTGCCCTTCTCGCTCACCATCCTCTTCGACACCAAGACCGTCGCCAACCGCAACATCTACCTGTTCGCGTTCACGCTGGCGCATATGAACAGCAGCGTCAACTGCATCGTATACGGCGCGACAAACCAGCAGTTTCGCCGCGGCTACGCAAAGTTTGTACGCCTGCTCTTCTGCCGCACAAAACGGTTCGACCCGAACGCGTCAATCTCTGGCGCCGTTCCTCTGGCGCGTTACAATCGCGTCTTTCCCAGCGTCAACAATACCGACGTCACACCGGTTCATGCGCAGGACGGCCGCACCCCTGAGCAGGAAGAAGAACCAAGGACGCAGCAATATCGCATATTTCTCAGCGTCAACCATCCCAACGTTGCAACAACGTCATTGAGGCGCAGCAGCACCCCCGAATCAGAACCGAAGACATTACTATAGGCAGGTTGTTGCCAGTGTTAACATGCCTCTTGTAAAGATGCCTCTTGTATTGCCAATGACACATACCTGCGTCGTGCGAAACACATATTCATATGCCTATGGAGATGCAATTAATGTTTTGAAAATGTTCAAATGTGTGCATCGTGTGTGTAATGTCAGGAAATGTAAACGGGTTATTTTTATATGAGTATTGCATTATATTGGCTTCTATGTTTAACTGATTGCTGTCATGTAAGATATAAAACGGAATGGTTAAATGTAAATATAATGTACCACATTCACATAATTGTGTCCATTGAATCAGTAAACCACGAATAGAGAGCAAACGAGTCAACGGGTCAAACACAACATGACTGGGTACGCACCCGCGTCCAACAAAAAAAAAAAACACGTCGAAAGGGTATCATTTTCAGCTGCACGGCGTCGTCGACGTTTTCCTTTAAAAAGGGGTGGTTTTCTGCACTCGTCGAAAAACAAAAAATACAAAAAGGGTACCATTTCAGGTGCATTTTGAGCCATTAAGGGTTGGTTTTCAAAGCATTACGCCATTTAGGGGTGTAAATTTAGATGGTGTGGTACGCTATTTAGGGTCCATTTCCGAGGTTGGTGGACACGGGTGGGTACGTAGCACTTTTGTATGAGAGTGACCCCCCTCCCCGGCCCTTACCCACATGTTAAAAGTAATTTGATGGACGAAGTTCACGTTTCAAAGAAGGAACCAAACTGCCCGTCATATCATCGAGCAACTATGCCCATTCTCTCGGCACACAGCTGAATGCACACTAACAATGGCGCGCGTATTGCTCGTTGTTCTATGCTATGACGGGCAGTAAGTGTGATTTATCACGCACTGACTTGGTAAAAATTGACAAAAAAGGGAACCTGACATGGTGTCACTCAAAGCGCCCTAAAACAAAAACTGCACGACCAAAATGACTATGCTTGGTATCATTTTTCATTGGAAAAGACACCCTATTCGCCGGACATCATTTTGTTACTTTATTTTGGGAAGTGCCCCGTTCCGTTTTTTGGGGGCCACCCTGTATAGTGACAATGAAAGTGTTGGTGATTAAATAGATGATGCTGATGATAATGATGATAATGATGCTGATGATGATGATGATGATGATGATAATGATGATGATGATGATGCTGCTAATGCTGCTGCTGCTAAAGATGATGATGAAGATTATAATAGTGATGATGATGATGATGATGATGATGATAGTGGTAATATAGTGATGATGAAGGAGATTATGATAGTGATGATAGTGATGATAGTGATGATGGTGATGGTGGTAATGATGATAATGATGATGATTATGGTGCTGCATGGTGATATTGATGATGATTGTAGTGGTATTGGTTATGATGGTGACGATGATAGTGATGATGGTGATGATAATGATTATGACGATAGTGGTAATAGTGATGATAACGATGATGGTGATAATGATGATGATGGCAATGGTGATGATGATGGTGCTGCTACATGGTGATATTGATGGTGATGATGGTAGTGGTAATAGTTATGATAGTGATGATGGTGGTGGTTATGATCGATGGTGATGGTGATATTGATGATAGTGGTAATGGTTATGATGGTGATGGTGGTGATGATAATGATTATGACGATAGTGGTGATGGTGGTGGTGATAATGATGATGATGTTGGTGCTGCTATATGGTGATATTGATGATGATGGTAGTGGTAATAGTTATGATAGTGATTATGTTAGTGGTAATGATGATGGTGGTGATGATGATCGATGATGATAGCGATAATGATGATGATGGTGCTGCATGGTGATGGTGATGATGGTAATGGTTATGATGGTGACGATGACAGTGATGATCATGATGATGATAGTGGCAACGGTGATGATGGTGGAGGTGGTTATGATGATGACGACGATGGTGATTATAATTGATAACGATGATGGTGGTGGTGCATGGTGATGATAATGATGATGAAAGTGGTAATAGTTATGATAGTGATGATGATGATGATGACGGCAACGATGATGATAATGATGATGAAGATCGGTGTCTGTTCACACAGGGTTAGCTGACTTAAAGCGAGACTGTGTGTGACTGGATGATTGATCAGCTAACGCCCGGTGTCAGCGCATAATCTGTCTGGGCGGATAGCCTGTCCCACCCTAACCCTAAACCCTAACCCTAACCCTAATTTAGTGACTATAGGTCAGATTTAGTGGCTATAAGTTAGATTTATTGGCTACATAAGTGTATACAGTATAGCAGTGGTGGGGCCTAATACACGATATTGCCATTAGGGTGGGACAGGCTATCCGCCCAGACAGATTATGCGCTCACACCGGCCCTGCTGACTACCGATATAGTAATGACAGCTTCTACATGGATCTATCTTTTCACATTTTCTCTATATCTCATTCAGAGCGAGGCATGATTATGTTTACAATGTAAACACATATCATAACATAAGTCAAAAGCACGCACAAATTTGCTCGGGGTAGAGGATGAAATGACCCATTTTAGATATGAGGCCATCGAGGATTCTCGTTATGATGTCGTGGTAGCGATTTCCAAAATGGCCGCCAGCATTAAGTATCAAATTACTTTTCATATCACATTTATTGCAAATCCGTTCACATCTTGCGGTTGACGTTCCTACATGTTTTAGGTTGTTTGTGTAAGCCATTTTCTACGTCATTTAAGGAGAGCAATGGCATTCATATTACCAAATGGCCGCCGGTCAATATCATACAGTGCATCGCGTGGCCAAATAAGAAACATTTTAAAAACAGTTGGATCGAGGCATGATGCGATCAATTAAATCTTGCCTAAATATCCCCTACCTTTCAAATGTATAATACGTTCGTCTAAGAAAACATTTCCGAGTCATTGAACGAGACTAAACTCTTGGGGCTCGTTATATAGGAAAAAAACGTCAACATTATATTCCCACCTCTTATGATAATAATATTAAGTATTAAAGGGGTAGTACAGTTTTGGTCAAACTTAATTTTAGTAACCAAAACCTGCCTCATAACATTTCAAACTAATAGTTATAACTCAACCATGTTTGAAAGGTATAACAAATTACAAACGACTTAGTAAAAAGCCTGTTATCATTTTGTTTTAAACTGTTAAAACGCAACAGGCATTGGTTTTACCAAAATTGTGCATGTGGTATTTTGTTGAAACAATTATTAAATAGAGATATGATCAACAACTATTTTAAACATCTTTTGAAAAAAAATTAAAAAGTGTAAGCATTTTATTTGTTTTTTTCTTAAATCATCGAATAAACTTGGGGCCCCAGGTTTATTCCGATCTGGTATATTTATTAATATGTTAGCTGTTTCTGAACCGATTTTGATCAAATCAAGTTTATTCTGTCGTTAAAATTGTATGTTCTTTCAAATTTGACACGCATTGTTTTATTTATTACCTCGCAAAAAAGTATTTATTGAAGTGCCCTCTATACCAAAACTGAACTACCCCTTTAATGTTTATGTGATCAATCATCTCCATATACGCAATTTCAACAACAGTATTTAATAACGGTTTATTTCAATTATTATGATTGATCATCGTCTCTATATAGCGAAGAACAAAAAAAAAAACATTTATTTTCAATTTACAAAAGGCCAAATCGATTGATCATCATCATCATTTCTATAAACAACGAACAAAATCATTATTAGATTTCCATTTATATATGACTGATCATCATCGGGTCATCATCATCACTTCTACATGCATCGCTCAGACCGATACATTTAGAAAGTTTAAATTTTTTCCATATTTCTACTGGTAACACGAGTATAATGAGCCAAGTGAACACCGCTAGAATTTCTAGTATGGTATCAGGATTTTGTAAATGTTACTAGAACCCTATTGGCAAAGTAAGCAACACAACTGTGTCTTCGTTGCTATATAACCGGGTTTGTCAGGGACATTATGAATAACCTGCCTGACCTTTCTTTTGTATTATGGTTACTTTCAGATAAACTGATTTGTATTTATAATGGTGCTCTTAAATATCATGTGTGTATATATATGTACATTTACTCATTAGTATGTGTCCAGAGTTTTTTGTAAAATATTAAGTTTTCTATGCATGCATGGGTACATGAACAGAACACATGTCATTTATTTATTTTTATCATAATTTAAGGTGTTTAATATGCATCGAATATTAAACAGAACAAGAGAGATAAAGTGGTATGCATTCACTTAGTTTTGTCTGATATTCATAATTATTAATTCAAACGTAAAATAATGCGTTATCACATTTTCATGCAACATATAAGATAAATTGTATTGTGTGTGAGGCTTAGTGCGTATGTTTGTACGAGGTGTGTTTGTTTGCGTTTTTTTGTTTATGTGTACGTGTGTGTGTGTGTGCGTGCTAGTGTGTATGTGTAAGTGTCTGTAAGCACCCCCAACCGAGGACATAATATATGCCACTACTATCCAACCACGGACACATTTCCAACCGTGGACCGTCCTCGTTTACTTAACTAGTGCAAAGGATTGCTAATTCATATGCCATTCATATGCGCGCGCATCAAAAATCCGGAAAAATTAATGTGCACCCCGTACGTCCACGGTTGTGCTCTTGAAAGTCAAACACATACACAATAGTCCTCGGTTGGACGCAGAATATCAATGTGACACATATTAGTGTGTCCACGTTTGCATAGTACAAGGATTTAGGTCCTCGATTGACATGGCTTACAGGTATGTGTGTGTGTGCATGTGTGTGTGTGTGTGTGTGTGTGTGTGCGCGCGTGTGTGTGTATAGGTGTGTGCCTGTGTGTATGCGAGAGTGTATGTGTGTTTGCGTATGCGTGTGCGTGTGTGCACGTGTGCATGTGTGTGTATATGGGTATGTGTGCACGCGCGCGCGCGCGCGTGTGTGTGTGTGTGTGTGTGTGTGTGTGTGTGTGTGTGTGTGTGTGTGTGTGTGTGTGTGTGTATGTGTCTGTAAGCACCCCCAACCGAGGACATACCCTAACCCTAACCCTATCCGACCACGGACACATTTCCAACCGTGGACCGTCCTCGTTTACTTAACTAGTGCAAAGGATTGCTAATTCATATGCCATTCATATGCGCGCGCATCAAAAATCCGGAAAAATTAACGTGCACCCCGTACGCCCACGGTTGGACGCAGAAAGTCAAACACATACACAATAGTCCTCGGTTGGACGCAGAATATCAATGTGACACATATTAGTGTGTCCACGTTTGCATAGTACAAGGATTTAGGTCCTCGATTGACATGGCTTACAGGTATGTGTGCGTGCATGTGGGTATGTGCGTGTGTGTATGGGCCCTGTATGGGGTGTTCATGAAAAGGATAATATGTATAAGGTGCATGCAAGTGCATATGGTAGTATGTGGATTTGAATAACGTGTGTTCGTTTGTTTTAATTGTTGTGTATGTGTCAATTGGGAGTACTGTGTTGTGTTTTTGTATCATCTATATAGGCCAACTTGTTTTGTGTGCATGTATGTGTGTTTGTATGTCTGTACGTATGTTTGTCTGTATGTGTGTGTGTGTATGTGTGTGTGCTTGTGTTGTGTATGTACGTATGTATGTATGTATGTGTATATGGGTGTATGTATGTATGTACCGTATGTGTGTGTGTGTGTGTGTGTATATGCATGTATGCACTTAAACAAAAAAAATGTATGTATGAATGTATGTTTGCATGTACATTAAGTGTGTGCATCTATGTATATACCTATGTGACTTCAAGATTTGGATGAAAAATTAAAAATTAGACGTAACAATAGGCCTACAAATTAAGGCAAAAAGTAAATTATGTAAATAAATTTATATTGAAGAACATCATAGATGAGCTTATATGTGCGGAATTTTAAAACTCATTTAGTCGTCACTTGAATCATGTATGAAAATTGTATTTCAAAATAATATTTGTCAGCACAAAAATAAAAGTAACTTGATTACATTTATGATACCTATAAATGTATTTACAACTGCTGGAATTGCTTATATCAATTAATATTTTACTGAAGTGAGTAAATGTAAATATTATGATTGTGCATAACTAAATATTATTTATATTTTCTATGAAGTTTGTTTGTATATTTTTGTATGATATATGCACAGAACATGATAAATAGTATCCATTTATGTTCTATATATATAAAGTTAAAAACTCACATTGCCATAAGCTAAAGCACATGAATGATGGCTGATCGAATCGTGTATACTTTAATTGATGCACATGTATGCAGTTAATTGCCTTAATTATCGGATGAGAGTAAGAAGGGCGTTTAGCAGTTTTTAAGTCGTTTTTGGCAAAATTGAGTTACGCATAACATTTTGTAGGTAGGAGCCTTCTCTACATGATGCATAATTTTCAGATTTATAATGTCCACTCTTGGCAACCGTTCAACAAATATTTGTACGGTTACAGCTCGTTATTCCGAAGGTTCATTATTCCGAAGGTTCGTTATTCTGATGGTTCGTTATTCCGAAGGTTCATTATTCCGAAGGTTCGTTATTCCGAAGGTTTGTTAGTCCGAAAATGAAATCGGGTTCTTTATTCCGAAGGTTCGTTAATCCGAAAATAACGAACCCGATTTCATTTTCGGATTAACGAACCCTATTTCAATTTCGGACTAACGAACCTTCGGAATAACAAACCCGATTTCATTTTGGGACTAACGAACCTTCGAAATAACAAACCCAAATGTTTGGATTATTATGAACCCTATTTCATTTTCTGAATAACAAACTCTCAGGTATACGAAATTTGCGTGTTCGGAATAACTAATTGCACCAGTTTCTGCATGGTTTTAGAACTTTAAACATGATTATCTTCGAAGTACAAAAACTGACTCAGCACTCTTCTCTTTCTCAACCGTCGAATCATGTGATGCTTTCTGTGAATAAAAATGTTACTAAACAGATCTTGTGTATTCTTCTTTTTTTGTGTGCATCATATGTCTCAATACAATATTGTGTTATATGTTTTAAAATTCGATAAATTTCATCTTAAAGTAGAAAATTCTTCCCTAGAATTATGTTTGTTTCAATTGAAGCAGGTAATTTAGAAGAACTAAGGGAACTAACCCTGAAAATTTGGGCAATGTCGGTCAACAATAAGAAGGATCGTTTGAAATTGAGGGTTGAACTGGATTCGCTCTCACCCAATTCCTGCCGATTGTGATGCCACAATTATGCAAACCGAAGTCACAAGTTTTTGTACAACACATTTTTACAAATAAATTCTTAACTATTGGGGATTTAGTTGTATTAGAAAATGAATAATATGAGAATTGTCACTTTCTTCATAACATATCATAAAATCAAGTAAGAACATGTAGGTTTTACAGAGAAAAGTAAGAATCAGTGAAATCCTATAATATGCACACAAGCAATAAGAGGCTGCTCATCACAATCCATGGCAATTTCGAGGAAAAAGAACCTGTCCATTCGCAAAGTTCAAATTGTCATATTGTCTTATTTGTTGGCCGATTCCGCTCAAATTTTCACTAAATATTTCTCGCATTCATCTAGTTTCATTAAACCTAAGGTTTTCCAGACTGGAAGTAAAGAACCCTTTCATACAAGTTGTAGAGCTACAAAAATTCAGCTTTCTTATTCAGTTCAAATATATCAACTATTTTCAAAGATAGGAGTCAACAAAAGACACCACTCAATGATTATAATGAAGTGTATCATAAATATTACATTTTTTCATTTCATAATTTTCAAATACCATGGATCAGGATAACATTGATAACATTTTCTTTAACAAAGACAAACATTTTTTTAATATAACAAAAATAAAAATGCATATTAAAGATATGTCTACAAAAACACCTCTGTCAACATTACAGATGAAACATTAAAAACATTGATTTATATTAAAAATGATCAGCTCGAGACATCAATGATAATCAATTCCTCCTACATGGTATATTTGAAATGGCTTTACCATGTAAACTTGAAGCTGGATTAAAAATTCACAAATTATTCATACAATGTCCTTTCAGAAAATACAAAAATATAAATACATAGATATTATGTCTACAAAAACACCTGCATTAATATGACAGAAAAAACATTAACAATATTGATTTATATTCAAGATTGTCTGCTTGAGACATCATTAATCATTCAATAACTCCTACGTGATATTTTAAATGTCATAATGACCATGTAAACCAGAAGCTTGATTACAAATTCACAAATTATTCATACAATTTCCTTTCAAAGTATTAACAAGAAGAAATACATATAGATATGTCAACACAAGTACATGCATCAACGTTACAGAAAAAACATCATAAATATTTATATGTATTCAACATGGACTGTTTGACCATCATTAATAATCAATAACTCCTTCATGATATTTGAAATGGCATTACCATGCAAACTAGAAGCTAGAGTATAAACAAGTAGAAATGCACATAAATATGACCAGAATAACATTCATTTCAACATAACAGAAAAAAACATCATAAATACATGTATCTATATTAACTCAACATGGTCTGTTTGATAAATCATATAATCAATAACTCCTACATGATATTTGAAATGGCATTACCATGCAAACTAGAAGCTAGAGTATAAACAAGTAGAAATGCACATAAATATGACCAGAATAACATTCATTTCAACATAACAGAAAAAAACATCATAAATACATGTATCTATATTAATTCAACATGGTCTGTTTGATAAATCATATAATCAATAACTCCTACATGATATTTGAAATTGCATTACCAGGTAAAACTAGAAGTTTGATTCCAAATTCACAAATTAATACAATTTCCTTTCAGAGTATTCAAAATGCAAATGAATTGACCGCAAAAACATCCATTTTAACATAACAGAAAAAAACATCATAAATATTTATATTAAACATTTTCTTCTTGAGAAATCATTAATCATGAAAACCTCCTACATGATATGTGAAATGGCATTACCAAGTAAATTAGAAGATTAAAAAACATATGAATGGTATTAACTCAAGGTTTTCATCATGCCATCTGCCCACCCATACACATCATAGACAGTGGCATGGAGGGGGGGGGGGGGGGGGGGGGGGGGGGTATGAGCAGCCATTTTGATGCAGCCATTAAATGCAGGCATTGCAGGCGATGAGCTAAATCTAACCAACGGGTGAAGATTTTCAAAACCGGTTATATCCTGTAATTTAACATAATTTTAGCAGTCCATGAATGTAATCGACGGGTAAAATTTGGTAGAACTATATAACCATGAGTGTTTTAAATCTAACCCTGCTATAAAGTAGCACCTGCTGGAATGCTCCCCAGGGAGTGGAGAGAGTGCACAATAAAGTGCGGATGTGTATCCGATGGCCCATGTAAAAATGATATTAAATGCAGGTCCCTCTTGGTGAACAGAGCAAAAGGCACTACAGAGACTAACCTGGATAAATAAGACTACAAACAAAAACAGAACAAAAAACCCCATGGGTTTAAAAGAAATGACAGTTAAATGTAATGAGAAAAACAGCCTTAATGGCTCTACCTTCCTCCAGCTCTCTTCATTTCTTCAGCTTTATTGCACAATGAAAAAAAATCAAAAATGTCAAATGAATGGAGAGTTAAGATATTACTAATTGGAATGATTTTTGTCTTGAAATCATTGATATTGCCTAAAGAGCTTTCCAATGATACTATTATTCCGGTCATCAGACACTCACACTGCATGTGGCATGCACCTTTCTACTCCCGTGGGAGCAATGCATTCTAACAGCCATTCAGGCCTTCATCAGACCTTTATCCCATCAATGATTAGGATTCTTGTCTTCGGTCTCCATATTTTCCTCTCTAGACACAAGGGTATCATTATCAGAGTTTCATGTCTTTGGTCATCCCATTACCCTCTCTAGAGGTATCATACTTTCTTTTGTTCTAGTCTCTGCATTGCAATTCTCTACTAAATCAATAACATCAGGTCTCAGTCCAATTCTTGGTCTCGGTGTCCGGTCATTGGATACACTTGAACTCAATGTCCATGTGGTGTGTACCTTTCTTCTCCCTTGGGAACAATGCATTATGACAGCCAAAAGTGCCTTCAGACCTTTATACCAACTATAACAGAGTTTCATGTCTTCGATCGTCCCATCTTCCTCTCTAGATATCTCTACCTTGCATCCGACATGGAGATATCATTCCTTCTTTCCTTCTTTCAACAAATAATATCCACACCCCAAATCTCTCCCGAAGCAATAATGACAGGTCTCATGTGAATGTTTGTTCACAATATTTTAGGACTTTACCCCATCTATACCAGAGTTTCATGTCTTCGGTCGGCCCATTTTCCTCTCCAGATACCTCTGTCTTGCATCTGACACAGAGGTATCAGTATTCCTTCTTACAGCCTTGTTGGCATCATCCTCCGTTGAATCTGAAAGAAAAGGAGAAATACAAATATTATTGGTTTGATACAGTCAAACAAAGGCTGTTGTTGAATCGTCTGTTACGTCAGCAGTTATGTAACCTGCTTTTGTCAGTGCCTGCTTGGATGACATTTCATAATGCACTGTTGGGCAACATGGCAGCCTCTAGTACTTGAAACAGATGATAGCTGTCCCAAAGATATTGATTATTTCATCATTAGTGACACCCAAGGGAACATATATGACTAAAAATGGCAGGAATTGAGCCCTTATCAGTAACAGTAAGTGAAAATGGCAGTTTTCGGCTTCCCTATACAATCAATGCAGCAATAGAGCTAGCACAAGATATGTAAATGTTTATGGGGTACTGAAGTGTGACATCACATCTATTCATGGCCATGGGTAACTGGTTGAAATATGTGACCGGCTACAGTAAAACCCTGCACTTGTCGGTAAAAATCAAAATGTAGATTTCCACATCATTAGAAAAGCCTCATCACAAGCTTTCATTTGATGCTTTGTTCTAACAAATAGGTAAATAATTGGCAAAGATGTGATTGTTTCAATTTTACAATCATAAGTCTTTTACACACATTATATGAACTTAAAATGCCCATTTCTTTAAAACATAATTACCGACAAGTGCAGGGTTTTGCTATAGTCAAGCAAGCCAATAACTAGGGACCTTCCAGGTGATACAAAAAAAGGCACTCCGCCAGCTCCAACCCCCTAAAAACTAAAACCAGAATTGGTTTGAATCCTTAACAAAAGAAAAAAAAAAGAGTGTGATAAGTTCACCTTCTTGCTTTCTGTCACCCTGAGCCTTCTTCACAGACTTTTCTTCTTTCTTTGGTTCCACCTGTTCCTCCTCGTCGATAGAGGGAGCCAGACATCCACTGAGAGCGTAGCCATCCAGTTCATGCAGTCTGGGTAGTAAATCCTTTACCCAGTCATATTTGATCTGCCAAAAACAAAAAAGAGCAAACAGGTTAAATTTCTTCTTTCTTTACTTCCACATGATTCAAAATCATCAATAAAAGCTAGTGGTCTGACTGAATGTGGGGGGAGGTGGTGGGATGTGAATTATCTTAGGGGTACACTCTATGTGTTTCTTTAACATTTTGTTATTTGTACCTTTATGTTGTTATTGATTTTGTTAAATGGGGGGGGGGGGGGGGGGGGCACCTGCCTCCTATGCCCCCTGTAGCTAGGACACTGGAGAGAGCCAGACATACTCTCAATGCATAGCCATGCAATAAACTCATGCAGACCGTTAGCCAGTCATATCTGAACTGCCACAAACAAACAAAGAAATGCAACTACATACAAAGCCGTGTAGTGACCAATAAACCCCTTGACTACGGGAACCGAGTGGGTTGTGTACAAACTACAAAGTCTATGGAGATTTCAGAATCTTCAAGGGAACGGGTTAAGGGAAACAATAGTGGTCACTACAGACAGGTGATCTCTATATACAGGTGCCATGAGGGAACTGCACATTTACCCTCCCCAGCTCTCTTATCCATGCAATGACCCTTTTCATTTTTCTGGTTCACATGCGTCAATCAGAACATTAAGATTCTGGAAGCTTCGAAATGAGGCAATTTCCTTTCCAGACTCCTTAACCCATTCCCCTTCGATATTCTGAAATCCCCATAGACTTCTTGCACAGCCTACCAGGTTCCCATAGGCAAGGGGTTAATTATTGATTTCTTAACAGGCTTATGTTCTTTTCTAAGAACCAATGCAGCTGGGGGAGACATCCATCCATTAATTCAACCCAAGGATAACATAACATCATTATCCTATGACAGATGATGCAGCTTAGCGTCGTAATGGTCCAAACTTCTGAAAACAACTAAGGGAAAAACCAACCCTCATTAATAAGGAGAAACATGAATCAAACTAATGTATTTTGTTTCACTTTTGTTTGCAAGAAAAAAAGAATGAATCAAAAGTGTATCTTTTTTCACTTTTGTTTGCAAGAAAAAAGGGGATGATTAAAAATAATGATAAAAAGAGATGATTATAATGATCACCAGATGTGATGAACAATCTAAACTGTTTATGCATTTGTTTGTTTCAATAACATGCAAACTCACAACACGACAAACATAACATTCATTTAAAAAAACATAAACGAGACACTCACACAACAAAACACTTACATGTAAATTATAAGAACACACAGACAATTAAACCCACACATACACAAATAAGTTAAATACATCAAGACACACACATTTACCACTCTTTATAAAAACCTTAAATGTAAGAAGCACTGCATAATAAACAAACAAACAAACTAAAAACAAACAGAAACACACACACACACACAAACATGAACAATACTTTCTTGTTAGGTAGTCTTTATGAATCCCTTTGCTGTGAGAATTGGGTAATAAATTTCTACCGACTAACCAACTAATATGAAACAAATAAACATACAACAACAACAAAACATACACACATACATACATAAACAAACAGAAGCACACACACATACTTACCGGACATACAGTCTTCATGAAGACTTTTGATGTAAGTAGGACCTTGTGATAGACCACCCAATCCAGCGCACCATCCTGACTAAACAACTCATGAATGAAACAAACGAACAAACAAACAAACACACACATACTTACCGGACAAACAGTCTTCATGAAGACTTTTGAGGTGAGTAGGACCTCATGATAGATCACCCAATCCAGCGCATCATCCTGATCAAACAACTAATGAAAGAAACAAACAAACACAAAAAGAACACAAACACAAACACACACACACACACACTTACCGGACAAACAGTCTTCATGAAGACCTTTGATGTGAGTAGGACCTCATGATAGATCACCCAATCCAGCGCACCATCCTGACCAAACAACTGATAAAAGAAACAAAGAACAAAGTAAACAAGTAAGGAAAGAAGACTTTTGTTGCATGAAAACTACTTTGACCCTAGTGTTAAATATAAATCACATTAAATAGAATAATTTCTTACTGATGTAAATTAAATTCAAGAATAGACTATTGTAAAATAATTGAGTCAGATGCTTATACAGCCAAACCCCTTTAGCAACCACCTGTATATATATAAAGTCCACTTACCTAAATGTATATAGACCTTTGATATTAATGTTGTCTCCCTAGCAGTTTGCAGTTACAAAATGAAAATGATTGAGAAGGATGTTAAGTTGATTTTTGGCCATAGCAGGTCAGCGCCTCCTCTTGCAAACTTTTCAGCTAATAATCATGTCTAATTTGGGGGAATATTCATTCAATGTAAAGATAGTTTAATTTGGTTCCTAGATGCCTTTCAAACCACTCTGAAGTACAAAGATGAAATGAAATGAAATGAAATGAAATGAAATGAAATGAAATGAAATGAAATGAAATGAAATGAAATGAAATGAAATGAAATGAAATGAAATGAAATGAAATGAAATGAAATGAAATGAAATGAAATGAAATGAAATGAAATGAAATGAAATGAAATGAAATGAAATGAAATGAAATGAAATGAAATGAAATGAAATGAAATGAAATGAAATGAAATGAAATGAAATGAAATGAAATGAAATGAAATGAAATGAAATGAAATGAAATGAAATGAAATGAAATGAAATGAAATGAAATGAAATGAAATGAAATGAAATGAAATGAAATGAAATGAAATGAAATGAAATGAAATGAAATGAAATGAAATGAAATGAAATGAAATGAAATGAAATGAAATGAAATGAAATTTATTTACCAAACAACATCATCGTTATATTAAAAAATATATAAATCACAAAATAGTCAAAAGTAATAGAACATTATAGTTGGTAAAAAAAAGAAGCAGCAATAGCCAAGCAGGCTAGTGGAGGCCAGTCCGTTCACAATATTATCATACAAATAATACAAGAGTGACTTAGCACCCTTCTCTCTCTCAACCGATGCCTTTTGTTGATGGTCAGGGCATCTAAGTTCGCGCAGTTAATTTCCTATTGGCTTTGCGTGTACTTGAAAATGCCTGTAAACTATTCTGTAAAATGCTAAAAAAAAGAAAGACCAAATAGATTGAATACATTGAGCAATCTCAAAATGAAAACATGTTCATTATGCTACAGAATATTCTGAATAAACTGGTATGAGAATCATGATAAAAATCAGTGTTTTTCTTTCCAAAATGTTGCGTTAAAAGTTATGTGCGCAAACTTCGATGCTCCCATCATACTAGTGTCTCTTAGATGGTCTTGAAAGACAGATATGACCATGTCTTACTTACACATGATGAAGGATGCACAAAGACCACAATGCCATGCCCTTCCATCGTTCGGTAACCGTGGCCTGTGGGTGCCTTACGGGCGACCTTCCCGAAGAAACCTGCACATAGAGCTCGTCTGAGAGATTCACTGGCCGATCCTAAGCGCTCCTCCTCAGGAAAGTCTGCCCTCTGTTGGTGACAAAGAGAAATTGAAAATGTTTTATAACTTGTTCATTGTTTTATAAACCCAAAGGTGTCTTCTGTGCAACCTTCCTGAAGAAGCCTACCTACAGAGCTCGTCTCAGGGATTCACTGGCAGGTATGTTGCCCACAAAGAGAAATAAGCCATGTTTTAAAACTTGTTTAACTCTTTCATTGTTTTGAATCCAAGGCCTGGGGCCACAATTTGTGCTAGCTTCCAAAAAGGCCTACCTCAGGGAGTCACTGTGTACTGGCAGGTCTCTCTTTTGGCGACAAAAAGAAAGTAACAATGGTTTTGAACTTTTTACCACTTTCATGGTTTAAATCCATATGGCTGGATGGTGTATACTTTGCTAACTTCCTGAACAAACCTGCACACATGGCTCATCTGCAGGATTCACTGATAGGTCTGGGGGTGTTTCACAAAGATCCTTACCGTATTTGTCGGTGTATTAACCGCACCTTTTTTCTCCAAAAAAAAGCTCCAAAATGGGGGGAGCGGTCAATACACGGAGATAGGAAAATTGTACACGCAAATTGCCTAGCCAGCGCCGGGCCTTAATTACGATGCGGTTAATACACGGAGATAAGATTCACAAGTGACCAAAGTCCACCTCAGCAAGGCATTCATACTCATACGATGCACGGAAAATACAAGCATATTCCCCCCAAAACAAGTCATGCAGTGTCTTTTGTTTCTCTTTTACCTCTTCCTAAATATTGCTCGTTGTTGCTGCGAAAGCGGCTTGGAAGATTCACGATCTTAGTACGAATCCTAACATGCACCCGCGCGAATGGCCGAGCAGCTAGCTCAGGCGGGAATTCTCTTTCCCGACGCGACCCCAAGCCGCCGCCCGGCCCCGCGCCGGTGCGCGCTGGCGGTGTGCATGCTAGCGCTGCGGGTAGCACAGGCCCTCGTTCAGGTGAAAGGCCACGCCGCTGAATGCACACACGTGTGCGATTTCCGCATGTGCTAAATAAGAAATTGGTACGTTGTACACTGTAGCACTCGATATGTCATCAAAATTATGCTAAACTATTGAGTGCTAATACTCAAATAATTATCCACCCTTCAAAACATGTGAGCTGACATGACAACATCGTGATCGTATATATCAGTACAATGCACTCGCAAGTAACGATCGTAGTTTCTTATCCCCTGAAACAGTTTTCAAGAGTAGATTCAACATAATTTGAACTAGAAAGAAGGAATAACATTAAGGTACAGTTTTTTTTTAATCTCCGTTCTGATTGTTTTATTGGTGAAATCTTTGTTTTGTTGTCTAACGTTTTATGTAGTCCCATGTGTAGTGATCCGTGTGGCAAATTCAACAGAAGTTATAGATTCTTCTGCTGTGAAGAAGGCCTGATAATTTTCTTTATTTACTTCGGAGGCTTCAGTAAATAAAACAAAATTCATAGGCAAAACTTCTCTGATAGATAAGCTATTTTTGGTACCTTTCCTAAGAAAATGCTGACCATCTAAAGACTAACAAGAGCCCCAGGGGGGCACGACGCTCACCTGAGGTCAATCAATTCACATCTGGCGCATGTTCTCTCTGGCACCCTCAGAAGCAACGTTCTCGCCAGTGTATAAAACACTTGGCGGCGCCGCCAAGCGTATGAGTTGGTAGAGTTTCCCGCGCCAAGCGCGATCTTCCCCCGCCAAGTGTGCCGCCAAGCGCAATATTCAGCGCCAAGCGCCTGACGTGAATTGCAAATAAATCATGTTTATACAAACATTTTCTCATGCTAAATGTTACGGAAATGTTTTCACCGCATGAAAGACTTTCTCATCATATTTTCTGCGGCGATTTCCCATTGACATGCGATCCCTATGCGATTTCCCTGCGCCAGCGGACGTCGCGAGTATCTCAGAAACGAACCTCAAGACTCCAGTCACGCGTCGGAAAGCGTTCGGAAGCGGGCCAGGTGGCGCGGCGGGCCGCCCCGCGCCAGGCCGTGCGAAGAGGTGCTCTAGCTCTGATCGCGGAGCACCGTGCACGCACATGGCCGGTTTGTTATTATTGTACGATCGACAATAGCATTTTGTTTTCGCGCGCGTATTATGATCAGAGAAAATCATATATATGATTTTTCCCGCGATCATAACACGCTACTATGTTTTATGATAATCTAACATGTTCTATTTTATATTTGTTTTCATTTACAGATAAAGATCAAGGGATCGTCCAAATAGAGCTGAGGACGGATAAGACGGATCATGGGCATGAGAATGCAGTAGAGATAATTATAAGACAAAGGGATTATATAGATATAGATAAAGTCATAACCAATTTATAAGGGGAACACAAAATACAAAATAATTATTACATAAATGATAAACGGAGGATGATAGAATGAAAATGAAGATGATATTAAAGCATGACATGATGACAGTGCATGGGGATGCATGAGATATAATTGAGATGAGGATGACGATGATTATGACACTGATGAACGGACGAGGATGATGAAATGATGAAGATGAGAATGACGATGGGATGCATGATTATAATTATTGGAAAGGATGAATTGATGAGTATGATGGTAATTATAGTGTGATGATCAAGATAAGGATGACTGTGATTATAACATAAAGGATGATGGTGCATGATCGGTGATCACTTTATTATAGTACAGCACTTAGAGAAGATTATCAATCACATTAGGCGCTATATAAGTCGAAACTTATACATTCCTACTGAAGAAAATTATCAGTGACGGCATACGAGGCCCAGTGTTTCTCCTTGGCGAATTATGAAAATATAGACGAACCGACACGGGATTGAAGAGGCGAAGCCAAGGAAATAATATGTCGAACTGAGGCAGAGGCAATACCGCGATTACAGTACAAAATGTAAGTAGTGAGATTTGAATTGTACATGGGTGTTACGGGCTGGTCCTCGATACAATTCGAGTTTGATCCCCAATATTATTATATTTTTTAAAAAGGTAATGCTACTAATGGTGTGAACATAAATAATTACGTGTAGCCATCCCCTCCCCCCCCCCCCCACCCCATACCCAGACCAAGAGTATTACGCCGTCAGAAGCATTATATTTAAACCTTATTCAACCCAGCCCGTACGCAAAGTATAGTTTCTCATGAATTTTTAAATACAAATATTACAATTATCGTAACCTCGCCGTCAAGTCCATGATTAATATTAAATTCTTTTCCAATAAACTACTTTCAAATCTCCAGAAAGACAGCCAAAGATAAATTTTTCGTCATTTTAACAGTGATACACGTTCAAATTGTGACTGAGATGCATTGCATCAATTGGCATTCGTGTGTGCAGGTGCATGCTGCAAACGGTCCATGATTTGAACGTTTCGTGCTTCACGTTGAAACGACGTAAAATACTATTTGTGTTTTCTTTCGAAGCATGCAAGTAGTCTATTCGAGGTAAAGGTAATTTAATATCAAACATGAACTTACCAACAATGATTCGGCGATCAAAATATCTTACAAGTTTTACGTGACATTATCATATTTACGGTGATAGTATCAGACTCAAATCGATCTCTGTAGTAGCTGTACCTATAGTTACTCTATGAGATGTACGGTACGTTGTACATACATGCAAACATGTACGGTACGGTACGTTCCGGTTCCCGCCCTATTTTATAGCAATTCAACTTGCCTTACGATGTTATTGTTTTTATTTAGCTCTCAAAATCCACCACGTGGCGTGTGTTGTGTGATAAATAGAACTTCAGCATATCGCGGCATAGATTTAAATATTGCTTTCCCATAGTTCATAGATGATGTTTGAAATAATACGTATAAATAATAGATTTGTCTGGGGCTTGTAATTTGTCTGATAATTTATTATAATATTTACATAAAGCAGATTCAAAGCAGATTATACCTACCCGACTTACCTTAGACTTTGTTGGTACGTGAGCGCTGTACATGTGGAGTTTTATTTATGCCGACATTCCCAAATCCCGATCGATGTAGTCATACTTGCATCATCACTTTCGTCTCGTCATGGTTTTATAGTCATAATTATCACTCGATCATGATAGTGATATCGTTGTAGTTTCAATACAATCATCATCCAGTTCACATAGTCATTCATCACCAAGTCCTACCAAGTAATCGTTTATATTTCATTATTTATTATTTATTATCAGTTGATTCTTTTGTACATCATCACATACTTATGAAAAATCATCACCAAGATATTATTTTTTAATAGGACTATCAAATTATCAGTAAAAATATGTTCAAATAGCCGAGCCATCTTTTAAAATACTAAAGTAAAATGGTAAGTATTAATGATTGAACATCATTAGTACATAATGATCATCGTTAGTCGGAAGTCGCACATGAAACTAAATCATATACTCATAGTATCTCATACTCATCGTCATCAACATATAGGACTGGACCGTCAACAAATTACAAATTAAAAGAAGATGACAAAAACAACAGGGATAGACGGAAATTTGGCAAAGGCCCGAATGTGTAGAAGCTAAACGGTTTCCGATGATTTGAAGGAGCCTTGCAACAAAATGGATCTGGTACTCTTACTGCTTCGGACCATCTGTCATCTACCTGAAAAGGAGAGAGAAAAAAAAAACATGTTATGATTATGTTGATAGTTATATTTTGAGGCCTGACAATGTATCAACGCACAACTGGCCCAAGTAAAGTTTAGGTATACTATACTAGCTTCCCCCGAATCCAACTTTGCTGGGGACTATATCTAAAAATCAATATCTAAAAATCAATCGTTTTCATGTCCTCTTCTACATTATACTGCAGTATTTACTGACAGTAAAATACTGCATTTTAATGTAAAAGAGGACACAACTCACAAAAACGATGGAATTGTCGATCTAGCTGGCGATCTAAACCGCCCGTTTCAAACTGAAACGTTGCATGCACGCTCGCGGCGTCAGCTCCGACGGCTGGGTCTTTTTTATATCTGCATGCACGTCGGAATTGATCGAGTTTCTTGCTATTTGAGTACCCAAAAGAGGTCAAAATTCGCTCCAAAAGATGGTCTAGTTTTGAGTTTTCGCGCTACGCGCGGGAGGGGGCCACATCCCCCCTCCCGGCCCTCCCCCCTGCGCACGCTTCGCGTGCGCGATCGGCGCTATCGCGCCGATGAGAGCTCCGCCACGCGTAATTTTTCCGATCTATAAATTTTGGATTTTGCGCCAAGCGTAAATTTATTTCTGGCGAGAAGGCTGCTCAGAAGATATGAAATCAGTTGAAATCATGCCAAAATCTATAATGTGATGTACTATTTAATCAATAACTTTTGATCCCCTGTACCTAACATTATGATTTAACATAATGTTTGGGTGAATCATAAAAAAAGACAGACACACATATAAGACAAAGCTTAACACATTTCACCAGCCACTGACCACTTCAGCATATTAACCCCACTCACATAGGGACCCTATGGGGCCATTCTGCGATATGACAACTTGCATTGTCATTTACCGTAAATCTCCGTGTGTACGGCGCACTCGTGTATAAGGCGCACCCCCTACTTTCTAAAAAAAAGAAATTTTGTTTTGGGACACACCATTATAGCACATTTTGTTCCTCTACCCCTAAGGATGATTCCTGTCAAGTTTGGTTGGAATCCAATCATTGGTTCTTGAGAAGAAGATGAAAATGCATATTTCCTATGGTAGGGCCCCCCAAAAAATGTTACCCCCACAGGGCCCTTATGGGGCCACCCAAAAACATCTTGTGAACAACTTTCATTCTTCATCAATAGAGGCATCTACATATGAAATATCAGGTCTGTCATACTTCTGGATCTTGAGAAGAAGATGTTTAAAATTTACATATTTTTTACACTTGGTGCCCTCCTCCAGGGCCCCCCTGGGGGCCACGCCCACCATTTTAGCAACTTTGGTTCCTCTACCCCTAAAGATGATTCCTGCCATGTTTGGTTGGAATCTAATCATTGATTCTGGAGAAGAAGATGAAAATGTATATTTCCTATGGTAGGACCCCCCAAAAAACTGTTACGCCCACAGGACCCTTATGGGGCCACCCACAAAAATCTTGTGAACAACTTTCATTCTTCATCAATAGAGGCATCTAAATATGAAATATCAGGTCTGTCATACTTCTGGATCTTGAGAAGAAGATATTTAAAATTAACATATTTTTTACACTTGGTGCCCTCCCCCAGGGCCCCCCTGAGGGCCACGCCCACCATTTTAGCAACTTCGATTCCTCTACCCCTAAGGATGATTCCTGCCATGTTTGGTTGGAATCTAATCATTGGTTCTGGAGAAGAAGATGAAAATGTATATTTCCTATGGTAGGGCCCCAAAAAAAACTGTTACGCCCACAGGGCCCTTGTGGGGCCACCCACAAAAATCTTGTGAACAACTTTCATTCTTCATCAATAGAGGCATCTACATATGAAATATCAGGTCTGTCATACTTCTGGATCTTGAGAAGAAGATGTTTAAAATTTACATATTTTTTACACTTGGTGCCCTCCTCCAGGGCCCCCCTGGGGGCCACGCCCACCATTTTAGCAACTTTGGTTCCTCTACCCCTAAAGATGATTCCTGCCATGTTTGGTTGGAATCTAATCATTGATTCTGGAGAAGAAGATGAAAATGTATATTTCCTATGGTAGGGCCCCCAAAAAAACTGTTACGCCCACAGGGCCCTTATGGGACCACCCACAAAAATCTTGTGAACAACTTTCATTCTTCATCAATAGAGGCATCTAAATATGAAATATCAGGTCTGTCATACTTCTGGATCTTGAGAAGAAGATGTTTAAAATTTACATATTTTTTACATTTGGTGCCCTCCCCCAGGGCCCCCCTGGGGGCCACGCCCACCATTTTAGCAACTTTGGTTCCTCTACCCCTAAATATGATTCCTGCCAAGTTCGGTTGGAATCCGATCATTGGTTCTGGAGAAGAAGATGAAAATGTAAAAAGTTTACGGACGACGGACGACGCACGACGGACGACGGACGACGCACGACGGACGACGGACGACGGACGACGGACAAAAAGCGATCACAATAGCTCACTTGAGCCTTTGGCTCAGGTGAGCTAAAAATCAAGAATTATACTATCAAATTTTTTTTTTTTTCATGGAAAAATGGCCAAAGTTGGGGGTGCGGTTAATACATCGGAGCGGGTAATACACCGACAAATACGGTAGTTGAACCCAACTCTAAGATGGACTTATAAACTATTGAAAGCCATTATTTAAAAAAATTTTATTATTAGTAACATGTTTTTTAAGGCATTAAAATAATGCTGATTCAAATCATTAATATTTTCTATTATCAAGCAGATTTTATGTTATTTATGTAAACTTTATGAAAAGTCTAACATACTTGCATCTCTGCTTTTGTATATAATTTTACTCCAAGCCTACAAATGGCGTACCATAATTTTTAAGTCCAACTTAAGAGTTCAATTTAGAATCTTTGTGAACCCCCCCCCCCGGAGTGTTCATACTCCACAAAGCATGCCCTCTCCTTGTGACAACGAGAAATTCACATCAAGGCAGAAGATTTTAACAGTTTCACTGTTTAAAACCCGCACTCCAAGTGCTACCCTATATTATATTGTTGATCAAGGATTGTAAAATCTAGTAGGGAACAGGTTACATACCTTCATCTGCGTGTCTAGAATGCTGGCTAGCTGCCTGTGTACACTAAGGGCCGTCTTGACTCCTCTCCAATGTATACTGTGTTTGCGGCACCAATTAGATGGATTTTCACTGTGAAAAAGGAAAAGATAATTTACTTAATTGAAACATAACCTAATTTAATTATGAGGACAAGTAAACAGTGATGAATATGATGACAATGCCGTAGCTGTTGATGTACGCTAAGAGCAGTTTTGAACCCTTTCCAATGTATACTGTGTTTATGGCACCATTTAGATGGATTTTCGCTAGAAACAAAGGAAGAAATGACAAGAAATAGGGAAAACAAATTAAATGGAATGAAAAAGGTTAAAGTGATCCGTGTAAAGTGTCAGATATTGCACAAACTGACATTTGAGACTTCAATCCTATATCAATATCATTGTAAAATAGAATTGAAAGATTTGGGAAAGTTTGAAAGAAAACGAACACTGTTTACCTAGTGAAAAAAACGAATATTGAGTTCATATTTTATCACCGAATACTGATGGTCTGTTGTAGATTTGTCGCAGTAATAATCATCCGTTTTATCTTGACGATATCCGCACCCGTGTATACAGCTACAGACGGTACGGAATTCATGGAATTTGCGCACGCTAGGCTCAAAGTTCAGTGGGTCGGGACAATTTCCCACGCGCGCTGGCAGGACGTGTTCAGCGACGACAATTGTACTTTTTATCAAAATCGTTAGCTAACGCTTTTGAAATAATGATTTTCAATGATAATTATCTTCATACTAAAGGGACATTTGAAAAAATCGAACCCAATTTTATTCTTCTCTTACCATAAGCTAAACAACACGGCAGAAGAGAAACGAGGAAGCTCCAAGTATTTTTCGTGGAGGACACTTTACCTGGATCACTTTAACACGTTCAAGACTGGTCCTGAATATACTCGGGCATGAGTCTATGGAAAATGCATGTTATAGCAAAACCTGTTAGTCAGAATGGGTTTATTGCAACCCCTCTTGTGTTTATTGCATAATTTGAATGGATTTTCACTGGGGAAAAAATAGATAAATCAAACAGTGCATAACACAATAAAGAAACATTTCCATTAACAGATTTGTCAACTCTTTACATTCACATTACCGTAGGTTATGATATAATATCCATTCAGATTGTCAGTAATTTTAAAGCGTATTCATATTTAAAACACAATTGGGGGTATTTCCCGCAAAAAAAAATTGATTTAGCTTTATACAAACCTTTCTGAACACTTCTGAAAGATGGCAAGTAGTGTGCCAAAGTCATTACAGCCTCCTGCTTTGTCTGATAACTTCTTGTGGGCTTTAATCGCCTCCTCCTTCTTCTCAGGGTTTCCTACAAGATAGAATGTGAGTTTATTTAGTTAATACAGTAGATGTCGCAAAATGTCTCAAGTTATTCTTTAAGACAAGAAGAATTTTTTGTTTTCATTGGAGCCTTCCGCTTTGTAAGATAACTTCTTGTGGGCTTTAATCGCCTCCCCCTTCTTCTCTGTGTTTCCTACAAAACATAATGGAAGTTTATTTAGTAAATAGATGTCTCAAATTGTCTGAAATTATTCTAAAAGACAAGTCAAATTTTATTTTTTTCATTAGTGCCTCCTGCTTTGTCAGATAGCTTCTTGTGGGCTTTAGTCGCCTCCTCCTTCTTCTCCGGATTTCCTAAAATACAAAGTGTAAGTTAATTTAGTAAACAGATGTCTCAAAATGTCATAAATTATTCCTAAATGTCTTAAATGTCTTAATTTAGGACAAGTCAAATATGATATTTTTTTCATTAGATCCTCCCGCTTTGTCAGATAGCTTCTTGTGGGCTTTAGTCGCTTCCTCCTTCTTCTCAGGGTTTCCTACAAAATAGAACATAAGTTTATTTAGTAAACTGATGTCTCAAAATGTCTCAAATTATTCTTAAAGACAAGTCGAACTAGACTTTTTTTGTTAGAGCCTCCTGCTAGGGACGGAGGGAGGTGCTAAATACTCCCTTCCTTTATTCTATTAATCTATCTCTCGTTCTATCTATTTCTCTCTCTTTCTATCAATCTATCAATTCTTTTAAATCTATCAACCTTACCTGGTCTAATGAAGACATTCTCTACAGATAGCATAGCAGAAGCATCAACTCCTGGCACCCAAGGGCACCTGCGTAGATGACTGCTCTGTCTAGGGATGGGGGGGGGGGGGGGGGGGGGCTAAATACTCCCCAAATCCTTCTTTCTATCAATCTATCCATCCATCCATCATCCAACAATCTATCTATCTATATATAAGTCTTACCTGGCCTGATGAAGACATTTTCCACAGACAGCATTGCAGCTATAGGAAGCATCAACTCTTGGCACCCCAGGGCACCGGAATAGATGACCGCTCTGGCTAGGGATGGAGGGAGGGGGTAGTCTACCAACAAATGGCCCAAGCTGGTGATGTGTCCAGTTCTGGAATAAAACATAGCAAACATACAGTCATGTATTATAGGCTTTATCCGGTGTTGTAGAAAGACATACGAAAAGTATCTGAGTTCTTTGTAATATTGGTTCAGATTGATTCCTAGATGGAGCATAATGGAACAAAAAGTTAAATGTTTCAGTCACACACATGACTTTAAAGGTAGTTTGGATCCATAATCAGATGCATGGTGCCATCTTGCGCACAGTGCGTAATGCACACTTGCTCACCCAGTAGTGCGCATATATTAGCCTAGTTCAAAATGGTGACCCGCAGTGCAGCATATCCACGCTTGGCAATCTTAAAGAAACAAACAATAATGGATGTGATTGAAGGAAAATGTGGTAGAGAACATGAACCACCATATTTTGACAACAATGTGAACAATTATGAATGCAAGGCACAACACACCTTGTAAGCAGGTACAGTTGTTTGGCTTTACAGGGCCTCAGGATGATGATGTCGATGACGCTTTCTTACTGTTGTTTAAAATCATTTGTCATGCTAAAGGGACAGGCCCTCTTTTACAAAACGTCTGAACAGTTTCCAGTTGACGGATGGGGATGAATGTAACACACACACAAAAAATCAGATCGAACAGCCCTTTAATTTGGATTCTACGAATGAAAAACGAATGCGTCCCTCCATCAAACTATATATCGGCCAATAAAGGAGTTGAACTGATTTAGCATAATATTACAACAATATTGTACCTATTCTTGTAAAGGTATTGTGAAGCCGATATTTGTAAAGGTATGTCACGGAAAAAGATCTCAAAAATGAAGAATATATAATTACATGTAGTCAGTTTAAGCGAGGTTTGGTTATTTTGTTTAGTATTCACTTATGCCATTGTTATTTGTGCGCAGGTCACGTAGCTAGCGCGGGTCATGTAGGGGTCACGCATTGCAATGTGGTACTCAGTGGAATCCGTGTGCGAACTTTCTCACCGGGTGAATACACGTATAATGCACAATTAAACGTTGGACGACGGTTTATTAGTTTTAGGTCTATAACTCCACGAAAAAGAGATTTCAAGCCCTAATTTGATCAGGCATGCTATTAAATGACAACTTCTTTCATATAAGACAATAACCTTTCAACTTTTGAAATTTGGCTTGCAAAAGAGGGTCTGTCACTTTAAAGGTGAACCAAATACTGGCATTTTTGCTACTGTTATTGGAAAAGTGCATAATTCTAGTCATATATACCCTCATGGCTATCAACAATAATACAAAATAATCTGTATTTTAAAACCATTTTCATCTATTTTGACTGATAAATGGAGGCCGTCATGCTTTCCAACTGTACCATATGAAACACCATTTGAGCATGCACAAACAAAAAGGGTTATGTTACCACTGACATAGCAGCAGACTCAACAATAGTGGTTAAAGCTGTGATGCACTACTTACTTATCAATAGCACCATAGTAGTACAGTTGTCGGAGTGCTTCCAGAAGCATTCTTTCCTCAGGACGATCAACAAAGGGAAATCTGAAGAGAAACAATAATTCAAAGTGCAAACATTATGAATTTTGTTATTATTAGAAGAACTATTGAATAAACATTAATTAATTCGCATGTGCATATGTCTGGTTTAAACTTATAGGTTTATAACTAAATTAATCCAGTTTAGTGTTTAAATCAAGATCTCTTGAAATCCAAGTTATGTCTAATCATGTTCAATCTTGTAATATACCACTCATGAATTATGAGAATTACAGCTTTAATCTTTCATCACGATTATTTCAAATTTCATGTTGGTTTCAAAATATCAATTCTAGCTACTTTGATTTTTGTAAGTACCACTACATTTTATTCATACATGCCCCTAGCTGCGAATGTGACAGTTTGTTTGTAGAATAAAATACCATTGATTATTATGTTCCTATGTCTCTTCCTTTAATTGAACATTTTCTCTACCAACTTAAGAAACTGTACTAATATGGTGTGATTTGTTGATGAAAATGAGAGGTTTAATCACTTACTTTAGAATGTTGTGTATCCCCATGCATTTGAGGTTGAGCACAACACTAGTAAGGCTAGTCCTCTGTATCTCTGGCACCATATCCTTCGACATATAGTGCTCATAGCAACTACTTAAGGTACCAACCCAAGAAACTGTACTAATATGGTTTGATTTGTCAATGGAAATGAGAGGTTTAATCACTTACTTTAGAATGTTGTGTATCCCCATGCATTTGAGATTGAGCACAACACTAGTAAGGCTAGTCCTCTGTATCTCAGGCACCATATCCTCTGTCATTGAGTTCTCGTAGAACCCCCTTTGATAAAAAAATAAATAAAAGAAGCAAAATGTTTGTAATTCAACAAAATTGTATAATGCAATGGATCACCCATTCATTGAGCAAATCATTTGATCATGCAGCTATTTATATGTTTTATCAATCCATCCAATCATGATTTTGTTAATTCAGTTGTTCCAGTCCATCATTCCATCTTTTGTAAGTTCTTTTATTCCTTCACAATGTCCTTTCTTCATTAATGTATGTATGTATTCATTCATCGATCCATCCGTCCATCCATCCATCCATCCATCCATCCATCTATCCATTCAATCATTCTATTTTTTTCTCAATTCGTTCATTCATTCATTCATCCATCCATCCACCCATCTGTCCAGCCAGCCAGCCACCCAGCTATCCATACATTCTTTCATCCATTCATTTATTCATGCCTCACTCCAGTCTTACTTGCTGTATATCCTGTAGGACTTCCCAGGCGCTGTTCGTCCAGCCCTTCCTGCCCTCTGAATGGCCTCAGCTCTGATAAGATTCAACAACATATCATAACATGTATTTAAAAGGAATGTACTTTATTTTTATTATGTAGTTGTATTTTGTAATGGTATCTTATGCTTTATATGATTTATTTGATTGTAAAATTGTATACAATTTAACTTTCGGGCTACGATGTGCAGTTAATGAATAAAAACATTTATCTATCTTTCTTAGTTCAGATTCAAATTTAAAAGCATGGTGCCATCTTGTGAATGCCTTGCGCACGGCTTGAAATACACACTGGCTCAGTGGGTACAAAGAAGCATAGTTACACATGTTTAGACAAGAAGGGACCGCCCTGTACATTCCCCTCGCATGACAATCTTTAACCCATTTACTACGAGATTCTGAAATCTCTATAGACTTTGTACACAACCCACCCAGTTCCCGTAGTCAATGGGTTAACTAAGTAGACTTCTTTCCATAAGCTTGTTTATACATGCATATATGGTTAAGACATGACCCCTTCTATAAAGGAGTTTTTTTTATACTGTGTCAAGTTTCATGTGCAACTTGATCTGCACTGCTAAATTTAAAATGTCATATATTGTTTTTCATTCTGAATGTATAATTTTGATTACTTAACAATACAGTCTCCTGATGAACATACTGTGATATTGCAAACATATTAACCCGTTCAGGACTGGTCCCGAAAATACTCAGGCTAGGGACTATGGAGAATGCATGTTATAGCAAAATCAGTCAGTCATGAATGGGTTAAAGATTACAAGGTGAAATATGACAATAAAAGTAATGTAAGACCATTTTGAATCACCTTGATATTGGCACTACTTGAAGAGCATCCAGACCGGTGCGAGGGTTGTATGACATCTGCTTCACAAACCCACTGTCTACTACATATCTAGGAGGAAGGAGAAATAGGAAAATAATTGTCAAATTTGAAGCAAAGATAAAATAATCATCTCCTTTTTAACCTTAAAACTTGGAGAGCACCATTCTAGCAATCTGGAGGTCTCGGGTTCGAATCCTGGAGAAACCCTTTTTTCTTTGCTCTTTTTCATAAAAAAAAATGTATGCTAAAAAAAAAAAAAGAATGGGACATATAATAATCAAAATCTCTCAATGCAAATATATAAAACAAAGATGTATATTCAATCTGTTTTAGGATAATTTTCTGAAGCCTGGAAATTCAAAGAAAGATAGTGATCTTTAATAACAAAAGCATCTCTGACAGTGAATTTATAACCGTTAAATCAGGATGACATTTGTCAAAGTTAAGAAGAGAGTAATAAAACCCTTTTGATACACCGAGTCAAAGTATTTTGTGAGCAGTCCTGGAAAGTTGACATTTTATATGTGGTTCAGCAAGCACAACATAATATGAAAGGAGAGCTCAATTTAGTACCCACATATCCATCAGTATATCTGACTGTTTGTATGTCTGAAATTAATAATGAAGTAAAATTTCAAATAAAAATGTGCCTTGTCCTGTATATTTTAACTTTGACATACATGTTCCCTTTTTGTTGTTGTTATTTTTGTTGTTGTTGTAGCTATACAAAATTAATTTTTTGAATTTGTAGTATTTTAAAAATATAATTCCAGGGTTAGCCTTATATAAGGATTTAATTTCTTTCTGGCCGCTACCCACTCAAAAAAGATTACCCTTTTCACATTACTTATTATGTAAATTCTTTTAGTATGTGTTTTGTCATTATTTATGTTTCAATTGTATTTGTGAATTTTTTACGAGTGAAATAAACTGCAAATGAAATGAAATGAAATGAAATGAAATGTGAGGATATACCTGATACCATCTATGGTGAGTGATGTGCCAGCAATGTTAGTAGCTACAACACACTTCCTCACACCTTTCTCTGCAGGGGCAAATATCCTCTTCTGCAACTCTGAAAGAAGAAATTCATTTTTATGTAAACATGTATCAACCATTGGAGAAAAAACTGCACTAAGTGTACATACAGATAATGTTGATATCTCAAATGAAACATATTACAAAGTTTTCTTTCAATGTATATTATATTTGATAGTTTATTACGGTATTTTAATTCATTAAAAGTTAATTTATTACTCAGAAACTTACTTATGAAGATCACTGATAATTTACAATGAGGTGCTGGATTTGTATATTTAAAAAATAATATAGCAATGCATATCTTTAACTCTCTTTGTATCAAGTTATGAAGAAGCTATCCAGTTACAAAACACAATCTTTATTTTTGGAATTAAAAGGATTTAAACTTACCTGTAGGCATGGACCCGTACACAGGTAGTACCATCAGGGCCTCCACTGACCTGTCCTTGACGTCATGCCGGTAGTCTACTCGTTCAGACTTTGCAAAGAGCTTGTCACAGCATTGCTCAATCTCTGCTTGGCCTGTGAGGAAGACCAAGATGTCACCCTGTTTCTGCTCCATGTGAATCTCCATGACCGTATCTACGACCTGGAACAAATAAAAATGGTTTAAAATCAAAATTGATCAATCATGATGTAATTCTTGATATCGACTCATTCTGACTTTGGCGAACAGCTTGTCGCAGCATTGCTCAATCTCTGCTTGGCCGGTGAGAAAGACAAGGATGTCACCCTGTTTCTGCTCCATGTGAATCTCGATGACTGTGTCCACGACCTAAGTAAAACATATTATATAATGCGCCTGTCAATTGTTTCTCCGGCCCCTGGGTACCCGGGCACTACCGGGGTACTCGCCGTGTTTTGTCGGGGGTTTGTGCGGGCAGACGACCCTGCCGGCGGGGAACATGTATGGCCTTGCTGCAGTAGCTCGACTGCAGACATCCCTGCAGGGCGGGGACCATGTACGGCCTTGCGGCGGTGGCTCGAGTCCAGACATCCCTGCCGGGCGGGGACCATGTACGGTATGTACGGTATGGGGGCCGGGACTTCGTCCACGATTGAAAAGTTCTCCGCTGGTATGGGGGCCGGGACTTCGTCGGTGATTCGGCGCCGAATATGCCCTGCCCTGCGGGGAAGTCGGCGGGACTTGTCAGCTTAGAGGGGCCGCATTCCCCGGTAGTGCCCGGGTACCCGGGGGCCGGAGAAACAATTGACAGGCGCATAAATACAAGATTAAAAGATTATGTCAGTCTTGTAGTCGACTCATTTTGCCTTTGCAAAGAGCTTGTCACAGCTTTGCTCAATCTCTGCTTGGCCCGTTAGAAAGACTAAAATGTCTCCCTGTTTCTGTTTCATGTGAATCTCCATGACTGTGACCACGACCTGGAACAAATACAAATTATTTAAGAGAAGATTAGAAGTAACCAATGAAGTTTTGTAGTTGACACGCTCAGACTTGTGAAGAGCTTGTCACAGCATTGCTCAATCTCTGCTTGGCCGGTGAGAAAGACCAGGATGTCACCCTGTTTCTGTTCCGTGTGAATCTCCATGACTGTCTCCACGACCTGGTACAAATAAATGCTATAAAGTCAAAAGTAATAGATCAAGTTGTCATTCTCGTAATACTTATAGACACGCTCCGACTTTGCAAAGATTCTGTCACAGCACTGCTCAATCTCCACTTGGCCAGTCTGTTCCATGTGAATCTCCATGACAGTGTCCACAACCTGGCCCTAATAAAATTGAGTTTAAGATACAGCTGTAATGATTTCAGTTCTTCAACTTTTCAAAAATCATGTCACAGTAGTGCTCTACATCTGCCCATCACAAAGACTAAATTGTCTCCCTGTTTTGGCTCCATGGAAAACCTCCATGACTGTGTCAAAGGCCTGGTACAAATAAACATGATTGAAAGGAGGTCACTGAGATTTTCTATTTTCAAAGTATAATATACATATGGCTACCATAAATATTGTTATCTACATTGTCATTGAAAATCGGCTTTTTAGCCGCAAATATAATAATTTGTAATAAATATTACAAAATGTTATGATTATATCTCACCTTGGAGACATAGTTGACAGTCGCATTTCTGGACAAATCCTTCTCCTCGATCAGGTTGCAGTAGATCTCTTTCACCGGATGAAGCCGTCCTGGAATCTCAAAGACGGGACTACCCCCGAGGAACTCAGAGAACTTGCCCTGGTCGAGGGTAGCCGACATTATCACCACCTTCAATGGGTGTTGCCGTTTTGAGGAGTGACGTTTAGTGTCGTCGTCTGACAGAAATAGCTGCTTTACAAGGCCAAAGAGAATATCCTGTAAAAAAAGAGAGAATATGATGTATAATTTTTAAATATATATTTTTTTAAACAGACAACAAAATGATGCGGCAACGGACTCAACAAAAGCGAGTAAAAAGACCACTGACATAACAGCGGACACAACAACAGCTCAGGCAGCTCAGCTGTTAGTCTTTGTATTGGTGGCACAATCTCAACTGCCTGGACATCAGTACTTACATGAGCATACACATTGTGAACTTACAGAACCCCAAATCCTCTTATGTGGCTCAGCTGTCAGTATTTGTACGAACATGGTGCAAAATGTAACTGCCTGGGGAGTATAGTAACATGAACTTACTGTATCCAAACTCTTTTCATGAGCCTAATCAAGATCTAAGAGACTATACTGACTTCACTACTTGTCTCTCAAAACGTGCATCTGTCTAAACTCCCTAAGGAGCATTACTAACATACATGAGCATAATAGGAACTTACTGTATCAAAATGTCTTTCATGAGCTTCATCCAAGACTATGCTGTACTGACATTTACTGGTCTCTCAAAAACTCGCATCTATTTCAACTCTCTGGGGAGCACTACTAACATGACTGTGCATAATCAGAACTTACTGTATCCAAACTCCTTTCATGTGCTTCATCCAAGACTAAGATGCTGTATTGACTCAACTCCTTGTCTCTGAGAAACTCCCTCAGTAGACAACCGTCTGTCATGTACTTGATTACAGTTTCTGAAACAATGATAGTAATGGAAATAACACAATTAAAATAACGTTAATAATTGTTACATTTTTCCAATCAGATTTGTATGTTTGTATTGGCAACTTCATAGCAAAGCACTTAATATTTTCCAGCTAAATTGATGTCATTAAAAAGTAGCACAAAATCAGGAGTTGCCAATTTGATAAGGAAAATAATTATCAATTTTGCCTTGAAATAGTTCTCATCCTGGATGGGTAAATTTTAAACACAATTTAAACATACCGTCAGAGGCGCAGTCGTCGAATCGCACTTGGTATCCAACCTTCTCCCCAACATCACATCCCATCTCCTCTGCTACTCTCGCTGCAACGGACATGGCTGCCACACGACGGGGCTGGGTCACTGCTATTGTGCCATGCTTTCCATACCCTTACAAATAACAGTTTGGAAATAAATGAAAGATGCAATCAAAAAAGTATTAAGACTTGTAGTCAATAAAGAAGATAATATATATAATGATTACAAACAGGAATGCTACATGATGAGGATGGATGACTGTTATCGTGCCATGTTTTCCACAACCTTACAAAAACCAGGATGCAAATCAGAGGTGAAATTTAAAAGTGAAAAAAAAACTTACTAGATAGGGTAATAATTATTATGATTATAAACAGCACTGCTACGCAACAGGGCTGGGCAGTGGGTGATTGCCATGCTTTCTGTAGCCTTACAAACAAAAAAACATGATGGAAGGAAGAAAATCAATGAGATAAAGATAGTGAAATGTGTAAGTAAAACAATCATTTTATATAAGTGAAATCATGGCATAATCAACATCAAACATCACCATTTACATTAGTCATCATCTTCCGAATTGTGTAAAAATTCAGGTAAGAAATCAATTCTGGTATGATTTATTTCATGTTTTTTTGTCAGCAAAAAACAGTCCAAAAATGTATGAAAATGTGTCTTCCTAGCGTTCCATTCAGCTAGTCGAGTATGAAGTTCATCATTATCATCACCTCCATCAATCTCAATAATAAGCATTGACGTTATCATCAAGACAGCATCACCATCATCATCATCATCATCAATCCCATCATCACCATCACCATCAGAATCATCATCATCATCACCATTTTTTCAATCCATCATCATTATCATCATCATCATCATAATCAATCCCATGCATCATCATCATCATCATCATCATCATCACCATCACCATCATCATCATCATCATCATCATCATCACCATCAATCATCATCATTATCATCATCATAATCACCATCAATCATCATCATCATCATCATCATCATCATGGCATTTTTTGTGCTAAAATGTATTTATACTGTGTAATAACATAGATTATAATGTGTGGGACTGCAGCCACAATATCAATGTATATGAACTCGGGAAAATCTCACCTGCTTCAGACAAATATTGCGGCAATTGAGTTGTTTTCCCACTTCCAGTTTCTCCAACAACAACTAAGGCCCTGGAATCTTTTATTGACTTCAGAAGAGCATCTTTGAAGCCAAAAATTGGAAGCCGAGGATCGCTCGGTTGGCTCATGGAGGCTGCCATCTTTGTTTGTGTGCTCAGCTCAGCGATCGGCCGGATGCATTACTCCACTGATTAATTGTGTACAGTGGACCATGGAAACCACGCGGATGCATTTTCATTGAGAGCTCATTTGCATATAATTAATTAAATTTGAGAGGTCCACATTTGACAATTTCAATCTACATAATACTGAATAACTAACTACTAACCTTCATATAGTTCATATTCAAAAGAAAGATACTATTATCTTATTTCATTCCCAATCCTGCTTTTAGGGGCATTCTGGTTAGCGGGGCGAACGAATCGCTTTGTTTACCAAGCGTGACGCGTCGCCCTAGCTACCACGCGATGTGTGTGGTTGTGTATGTGTTTTGAACGCGAGTAACAGGTGCTTTTCAATACAGTATACCACGCGCGTGTGTTCGTGGGATGGGCATACACAGTCAGTACATATTTGAAGCAGTATATTGGTAGTGGGTTGTGGATATAATTACTGCCGCTGCCAAGAACAAACGTGTATAATTGGATTATATTGTGTGTTTAATATCTTGTGATAATTAATAGGTTCAACTGGGCACAGCTGTAGCAGGATGTCGTCCCAAGATGTGGTGAAAAGCACTGCAAAGAAACTGTAAGTTTAATTGAAACATAATAATAATTATCAACATATATATAGTTCCACACACATTGCACTTTTGCAGTTTTTGTGTGAAAATGATTGTTTACTATTGTGCTATATCCGACAACACATTTTCTTGAGAGTATTATAATGTAAACTGTGTTACTGTTATGTGTATTATATATGTTTTGTTTTATATAATACAACATTAAAATGTAATAAATATATTGAAAATTAACTAAATATATCACTATAGTATGTCATATGAATTACTTTGATGAATTTGAAATAATTATATGGATCAATGAATGTTTATAAAGAATAAGATGCATTAATTAAAATAATGTATTATTTTTCGATCACATATCATAATTATGAAATGTTATCATTCATTTTGTGATCAATTATAGTATTTGTTGTTATTGTTATGATTGTAATTGTTTATCAAAGAACAACGAATGTTTAGATGGGAGGGGCATGAAACTCATAAGACCTCTGAATCTTTAGATGCCTTTATCAGCTGAGCTATATGTACTGTGCAACCTGTTTCGTGTTTGCATGGTTGCTTATAAATTTATATATTATATATTATATCATTATTTTTCAGGAAATATTACATGGAAGTGAAGCGACTAGAGGATGCCTTTGATCTCTCAGGACCAGACAAACCTCAGAGACACTACCCAACTCTCAAGCCGGTAAGATCAAGTCATTTTAATTGATTAATGATATTGTTAATTGCCAGTGGTATAAGAACATTATATCTACTATTTACAGATCAGGTGGAATATGGAATTAAAATGATGTATACGTATTACGTAATGTCCCTCGATGAACTGGTTGTTAACCTGTTCACTACTAGATGTTGTCATTCTTATTTAGAGTTAATACAGGGTCTCTCAAACAGCTACATGTAGGTTCCTGTAGGCAATGGGTTAAGGTAAAAGATTTATTTCAGCAGCTGCCTACATACTATTGTAGGGATTTAATTTGAACATTTTCACCCCCTTTTATTATTTGACACTAGCTATGCCACTCTATCACCCTTGGCAACCCATTCAGTCATTTAACCTATTCATCCCATTGTACCTTTCATCCATTCAACTGACATGCATCTCCATTGCATGGTCAGTTGCACATCACACATGAATATGTATCAAGTAGATACTTTGTCTTTGTATGAATATTCAGTAGTGGTTTATTATGTGATATATTTGCATGTACTTGAAGATTCAAGACAGACATTGTTGTGTTACTTCATTTGCATATTATGGGATATGCCACATGGTTCATTTGCACCACCAGCACCACCACTTATACTGTTTGTGCTTAGCATACAGAATCACATTGACGTAGTGCGTTATTTTTTCGCTCGGCGGGGCAATTGATTGTTCGAGGGGTGTGAGCGAATTCACTTTGACCCAGTTGACAATGAGTTGTTAATGGTTACGACCGGACGCTACCGGGATAGAACAAAGGCACCACGAAGTGTGTGGGGTCATGTGTAACATACAAAGTATTTTACACATGACAGTACAGGTATGATTTGCACTATACATTAAATGTGCTCTGGGCAGTTGGCCCATGAGACTTCTTACAAGTAACACATGCCTGTGTTTCCTCCTTGCTGCTGTGTTAGGAGTGTCTGGGATTGTGTGTGTGGTATTGAGAACCCAATTCTACACTATGATTTACATGATGGACATCACAACCTATATTACTATACTTAGCAGTCTTGAAGTCAAGAAACATATATTATGAGATAAAAGTTTTTTAATTTAATTTAATTTGAAAAATGTAGTCTATATTGTTTCAAAATATATTATTAATTTACAGAGGCCAACCTAAAATAAAACTGTTTTATATAATATATATATTATATATCAGTCTTATGTTCTGACGTATGAATCTTAATCATGATTATTATTTATCAATACAGAGGCCTACACTGCAATATGATGGACTTCATGACCGTTCCCTGAAGCACTACTTCCGCAGCCCAGAGGTCAAGAGACAGATGACCCAGATGAAGCCAAAGGGCAGCAGGATGGCCAGCGAAGAGAAAGTCAGGTAAATATGCTTGTGCACTGTACAAAGTATGCTTGTTTACATTGCACCCATTGACCAGGGATAATAGCTTTTGTTTCTGTTCCTACATCGTTTTTTAAGAATATATCGTCGCTGGGCAATTAAAAGGACAAATTGACGGTATCGATAGCAAAAAACGATACTTACTTTTTTGGAAGAAACAACATTTTGACATTTTGGGCAATTATATTTTTCAAATGCCAAATCCAGTAATCTTGTTTAGTGAAACAGTAATGTAGGCTATAAAGCGATCAAGTCGTTTAATTTGGCCTATGCTCAGTTCTTTTTAACGGAGTTATTTACGCATTTCTGAATTTGCCCTTTTTACATGCACGATATCGCGTCTATATTGGGCATGAAAAAGGACAAAACGCGAATTGCCCTTTTACGCGCATTGATAATGCACAGGCAATGCGCGCGACTTGGCGCAATAATGGGCAGCTAAAAGGGCAAATCCATATTTGTCCTTTTTATTGCCCATATCATATGCGCGTTTAGTCGTGTATGCCAAACATGCAAGGGTTATTTCGTAGTCACTTGAATTAAAATTGGTTAAACTTGTGGCCGTACGCATGTGCGGATATTGTGATCAATGATATTATTCTTACGGAAAAGTAGTAAAATAACACATTTCATTCGTTATACATTGATTCTTAACCAAATACACCTCTCGGCAGTTCGTGAAAACGATTTTGTCCTTTTTGTTGCCCAAATACGTGCAATTTTGTCATTTTGTCCTTTTGTTATTTTTGATTTTCTCAAAAAGTGGGGCACATATGGGAATTCTAAACATATCATCGGATAGGTTTTAAAGAACTCTATCTGAAAATAAAATAAAAACAAAATCGATATTTGACGGTACTATCGGCCATTTTGCCCTTTTTCTTGCCCAGCGACGATATGTTAAAGTAAGCTTAAATACATAATTGATAATTATTATAATATTATCATTCTTTAAGTATATATTTAATTTTGAAAAAGCCTACATTATAGCTCTTGAGGTGGGACTCATTAGTGGTTAACTGTAGCTCAGTTGAATAAAGGGGTCTAATGATGTTGAAATATACAAGTAACCATGGGAGAACAACACTTGAAGTATAATTGATTTGTTTATATGATTACCTTATGAAAAACGTTATGTTTGTTTTTCTTTCTTCCCTTTCAGGCGTGATGTTGACAGATACATCAAACAAACCCAATACACAGTAAGTTTTGATTAAATCAAAGTTCAGAACATTTATAAGCACTTTCGTTGATGAATCTTTTTTGAATATGTTTAAAGTAAACAGTTAGTATTATTTGCATTGTCCTATACAAATGAATGTACTTTTAACTACTTCACACTGACTCAATGAATGTCATTCAAAGTTTGAATTTCTTCTGAGTACTTCAGATTATCATATTGTTTTATTCTACTACTTACAAATTGTGCAACTGTATATATTTGATATGTTATGTTTGCATCTATAATCTATAAAGAAGCTATAAATGCTCTATTCTAGCACTAACTTCAATCTCAGTGTATAATGCAAATTATCATATTGTTTCATTCTACTGCCTACAGATGGTGCAATATTGATTATGTTAATGCTTGCATATGATAATGTTATGCTTTCTTATATTGTTATGTGATTATGCTATACTTATTGCATCCATAAGGAAGATATAATTTTGCTCTATTTCTATAACTATATATATGATTATTGTTCAACAGCAAAACCCATATTCTACCGTGGTGCGGCCGAGAGACACCAAGCCCAAGAAGAGACCATCCAACTTTAAAGGAGGCCCTCTGTCACTCAGATCCAGACATGGACCCTACCTCTCCAAGGGGGAGACCGAGAGGCTTGTCAATACTGCGACTAAACTCTTGGTGGCAACAGTAAGTAACTATTTTTTACTCCATTTTATAATTTCATTATATATAATTAAATGATCAGAAATCATCAAAAGAGACAACCATGCATGTTCAATGCTGGCCCTCTGTCATGAGATCTAAACGTGGATATCATATCTCTCAAAAGGAGAGACTGAGAGGCTTGTCAATACTGCAATTAAGATTTTGGTGGCAACAGTAAGTAACTAAAATGTAGAGTTTTGAATTTGAACTTTTGATCAATATCATTCATAATAAATCAAGACAAGAGGGCCGACCAACTTCAAAAGAGGGGCCTTTTCACTTAGGTCCAGACATAGACCATTTCTCTCCAAGGGAGGCTAATTGTCAATACTACGACTAGCTCTTGATGGTAACAGTAAATAACTAATTATTTTATTTTGTGAAGACAATTATTTTATAATAGTTTTTATAGTTACTATAATAACATTTAGCTTTATATCATCTTTAGCATTAATTTTACTTCAGTTATAGTTCATAACATGAATGGACTATTTTAATACAATTACTACCTTACTTACTATCTAACTACATTTCTTCATTATTTTTCAGCAAACGATCCCCATTGAGAATGGCAAGAAGAACAAGAAATACTCAGCCAAAGTGAGTTATTTGTTATTTAAATTATATTTTTATTTAAATTCATACATTTCTTACTATCAATGATTTACAGCGATTTTTAAGCTATCATATTTGTATATTTATCTTCTTATCTGCTAATTATCATCCCAAATGTATTAATCTTATTCATTATTGGCTCTCAAACAAAGTCTATGCACAACAACAACTTATAATGGGTTGGGGGCATACATGCACATTTTTGCCAGCTTGTAGCTGGGGGGGGGGGGGGGGGATTTGCCCAAATATCATCTTCCAAATCTTCAACTGACAAGATAAAAACAGACCTTGCCATTAGCTGACTTTGCCTGAATATGATATGAATTTGACCCCAAATGGAATGGTTTTGCCTGTATGTTGGGGTGCTATTTGCCCAGATATCTCTGTTTTCGAAACACACAGGTGGGGCTGCAGCCCCATGCAGTAGTCCCAACCTTAAATGCCAATGTTATGAGCAGGTAGATCATCACCATACATAATAGTTCATATTTTGTCACAGGAAAACAGAAAGTATATAAAACCTTTATCCATTGTTGCTTTCTCTTTTCCAGGTCTATTCTGTTCAAGACTCAGGTGTAGGGGGCAGCCTTCCCCTCATTCAGGCCTCGTACCCTCCTCAGCGGCCCGATAGACCCAAGTCCAACTACGGGATGAGGCCCAAGTCTGCCATGCAGGTTGCAGAGAGGCCCAAGACCTCCAGAGGAATGCGCCCTAAGTCAGCAGTGTTCAACCCTAGTGCTAAGAGATATGGGTATGTATTTAAAGCAAATAGAGCCAAGCTTTCGAACCTTGCTGGGTCTTTATCAAGGCAAATGATGATAACAAACTAAATATAGAACTTTATAAACTTAAACAAACAACGTGAATCAGGCCCAAGTCCGCCATGCAGGTTGCAGAGAGGCCCACGACCTATAGAGGAATGAGACCCAAGTCAGCAGTGTTCAACCCGAGTTCTAAGAGAAATGGGTTTGCATGCATATATGCAGAATAAGTTTTATTTTCATAGACAAATTAATTCATGAAAGTTTATAATCTAAAAGATTTGGTATGTTATACAAAAATTGTTTTAAAAGGATATATCAGATTCAAGGTCTTCATCATAGCTTCATTGGAATAGTAAATTCAAGTTGCAATTAATATCTAGACATTAATTTTATCTACATCCTTAGAGGTACTCCATCCAGACTATTTTTTGACCAACGAGTCTGTTGTCTCATGTAGAATCATAACAAGAAGATTTTAAGATGTTAATAAGATATCAACATTAATTTTGTAATTATGTCCTTATTTTCTTTTTTATCTGGTAGAAGTGTCCAGTATGTCCGAATTATGCTATAATTCACTTCATCTTCTTTATCTAATAATTGATTTCAATGCAGTTATGACCAGTATGGTCAAAGGATACGCATCAGACCAACCCCACCCCCAAACCATTACGAGGCGTCCGAATCGGAACCGGAAGATGATGATATGTCTGAGAACGGTCCCACAAACTTCCTTGTCCCAGTCCGCGGCGGCAGCTCACAGACTCCTGAATGGCTCAAGTAAGCAAATAATCCCTTCTCTTCTCACTGAATAATGTTTTAATCTATTTATCTATCTTTAGGTCTATTGATCTATCTATCTATCTTTATATATATCTATATATCAATCTATCTATCTATCTATCTATCTATCTATCTATCTATCTATCTATCTATCTATCTATCTATCTATCTATCTATCTATCTATCTATCTATCTATCTATCTATCTATCTATCTATCTATCTGTCTATCTATCTGTAGGCCTATTGATCTATCTATCTAAGTTACTGTATCTATCTCTTCTTACATCGTTCAATATCAAATAAATCAGTTCTCTTTTATGATTCCCTTAAATATCAAATTAATTGTCCTTATTAAAAAAGTCTTACCATTCTCCATCCGAAAAATAACATTTTAGACAAAGATACCTTGAATTTGCTTAACGTCATTTGATAAATCAAATTATGAATATATAATATTACAAGTAATTTGTATTAATTAAAATCCCATTTTGAACTCTCCAGCATTCAGATGGCTAAAGTGGACATGGGAACAAATGCCGGGTACGGCGATATTTATGATGACGAGGAGGAAGAGGAAAGCGAAGACAATGATAGCATAAATCAAGAGATGACAATACTCCAAAACGACCAGGCCCTCATGAGCTACGATAACACAACACAGACTGGTGTGGAGACTGCAATGCAGACGGTGGAACGAGAGAACACGGTCGACACGCAGACACGGCGCTCAAACACCGTGGAGGCACTCACCGACCCGTGGCAGGCCGAGATCTCCATGCAGACTGATCCGCCTCCAATCGAATCCGGCACGCAGACTGTCCCTCCCCCACCCGAAATGAGCACGCAGACGATGCCTCCACCCCCAGAGATGTCAACACAAACAATCACCGCACCACCAGAAATGTCAACGCAAACCCCCGCCGTGGGGCCTGCCATGTCGACGCAAACTCAACCGGAGATGAGCACGCAGACGCTCCCGGAGGCAATCAGCACACAGACTGACGCACCCCCTCTGGAAATAGCGACGCAAATCACCCCCGACCCCACGCCGCCCCCCTCAGAAGATGAGGAAGAGGAGGTGGAGGATTACGACCATTTGAGGCACGGGCCACGCCTCAAGTCGGGCAAGAGGACTATATATGAGATGGCGCTTCACACGGGCAATCGACTCGGTGCGAGCACACGGGCGGACGTGCATATTATTCTTTACGGGGAGAAGGGCAATACAGGAAAGATCAAACTCAAGCAATCGGCCGAGGGCAAGAAGATGAAGTTCCAAAAGGGCCAGGTAATTTCACAACTATTTCTTTATATTTTTCTTTTTCAGTGTTTAGTTGTTCGAATTTCGATAACCTTATTTTCATGTTTGCTGATGAAAACCTTGAATCTGTGAATGTTTTACTATCTTTTCAATTCATATCTTTTAAGACCATAGAAGTTTCAAAGGGACAGATAATTTCAGAAACTAATTCTGTTTTCACAATCGTTAAACTTCTGAGACCGAAATTATTTATGATCATGATTGCATAATGAGTTCTTTCAAGTACTGATTAGGAGAGATACATGATTGTGTAGAGAGAAAAGGTATAACCTATTAAAAACTGATTGATAAGGGTGTATCATGCATGCATTTATTGTCCTAGCTCAGCCCAATTATTTTTGCGAGAAATCCTGATCCGGTGACGATGATAAAAGAATATCTGTTATTTTATTCCTGCCACAGATTGATGTGTTCAAAGTGGAATCGTTCTACGTTGGAAAGCTGGAATGTGTCACTGTGGGTCATGACAGGAAAGAATTAGGTAAGTTTTGATTGTATGATTGTGACTATGACAGTAACAAGTTTATGATTATAACTTTTATGTATTATGATATATAATTATTTTTAATATTCATGATTGTGGATATCATAATAATTGCATCCAAACTGTCTTTTTATATGCTCCATGATTATAATGATTCAAATCAAGACTACAAAAATGTTTTTGTTTTTGTAACTATCTCATATTATATTTCAGACATGAAAAATTGAATAGAGATGAATATCAATGAGATGAATATCAATCATATTACATGTAGGTGTTATATAAATTGAGAATATTATTATTATTAAGTATAAACATTTAGAAGACAGCTGATTTTAAATTGTTTGGATAAAAATACAAGGCCAATTGACCTAGCTGGTTTGTTTACATGTAAGACATAGGGTTTTGGTCATCCTGAGATATCCATAGATAATCCCTGAACCCTGACTTGAAAGTTTCACCCGTTGAGTGGAAAATTTGATTTTGCTAAAATTGTATCCATAGTCCTTGGCCAATGTATTTTCTAGTCCTGAATTTGTTATTATCTTTTTTTTGCCCACAGGGTGTGGTTGGTATGTTGATAAGCTCATGATCAGAGAGTACGGGGATGACATCAGCTATGAGTTCGTTGTTGAGAGATGGTTCTCAGCCCAAGACGAAGACGGGAGGACTGTGAGGACGTTGCCAGTGACAACCATTATCATGGGTGAGTGTCAAAGATATTAATTAATTCTATATCCATGCTGTTCAACAGTTGAAGCCATGTTTTTTGTATTCTAACTGTACTGTTTAGGTAGATTGTTGTACATTTCTACAGTCCTGAGCACTCAAATGTTAAAACAATTTATGAACAAGACCAATTTGCATAGAAGTATAAGATTTTTGTTAATACTGCTAACTTTGATTGATGTATTCAGTAATTTTGTATCGGTAGATGTTTAAGTCAATATGTCACAAATATATTTTGATATGTTAAACGTTTTCTACAATGAGTATATTCCCAAAATCTCTATTTACAATTTAATGTATTTTAATAATGGCTCACTATTTGGTATTAGCCTTAATAATGTTATTTTTTACATATGAATATGATTGTGATAGATAGATATATTCTTATTGGACTTATCATACTAATTTTTATGCATCAAATTATTCATTGTACAGACGTTTCCTCCAGTGAGAGTGGCAGCGATGAGACAGACTTCGTGGAGCGCAGCGCCGACAGCAGCGCCTACACAGACACCGACCCGCACCTCAGTCAGATCACCGAAACCGACGGACAATTCGTCAGCGACGCCACATCAACAGGCAAAGGAGGAAGAAAACACAAGAAGCACAAGAGGAGACGGGCCCCGTCCGTCACAACCGCCACCGAGACCGAGACCGAGACAGACAGCGATGACTCGGACGTAACGGACACGACGCGAAGCCGAGGAGACCGCACGACGGATCACACCGATAGTAGCGGAAGTGAAAGTGGGAGCAGCAGCGAAAGCGGTAGCTCTAGTGGAAGCGAGGAGGAAAGGGGTGGTCGAGGCAAGAGGAGTAGTCGGAGGGATAGGAAAGGAGACGGTGATAGTGACACTGAGCGCAAAGGGGGCGGGAGAGGTAACCAGCGCGGGGGACGCAAGGAGGAGCCCATGAACACAGAGCGGTTGCCCACGACAACCAACGATGCCTCCCTCTCTGCTCCCAAGCAGTCAACACCCATCAACTCGAGGCAGCCCTCACCGCATCCTCCCTCATCATCCAGTGATGAGAAGACTGGCGGACCGGGCACAGACGTATTCATGAGCGGGTTCATGGTGAGGGCAAAAAGGCTTATTGTTTATCCCATACGCTTTAAAGGATTCTTAAAGTTTGAGGAAAAAATAATTGTATGCAAACTTTCCTCAGACAAGGGGAAACTGACTAGATAAAGACCTTGAAACTGAGCAATATGAAAACTTTTTGTTGGCAGGTTTAGAACCTTTATTCTCCTTATGCCAGACTGGTGCCCCATTTGCTGACTTCACACAGCCATATGGCAAAGAACTTCATTCATTGTTTTTGTTCTTCCCTCTGTGCCTCAGTGTAGCTTTGACGTAGATTGACAGCGCATAGTTAGTGCTATATATTATTATTATTATAGAAACAATTTTCCAGAAAATATAACCATTTCCTATTTTTCCCATCTCCAGGCTGGAGTGAAAGCTAGGGAAGAGGAGGAGAAGAAGAGAAAGGAGAAGGAGGAGGAAGAGGAGGAGCGGAAGAGGCAAGAGGAGGAGAGGTTGCTATCCGGTCCCTCCATCCATGATTGCTGTAAGAAGGGTGACCTGCCTAGAGTCAAGCAACTCGTCACACTCAAACCAGAGCTCAAGGAGTAAGTCAAAATAAGAAGAAGAAAAAAAATAGACATAGACTTTTGTCTTGGGAGTACAATAAATAAAAACAAATCTACATAGACTTTTCTCTTTTGGGAAGAACAATTGAAGGTTATATAAAACGTTGAGTGTGATTGCTTCAAGAAATGGGACATACATTTAGATATGAGAAAAGCAGTGTTTTATATTGTAAACTAGGGGCATGTTATTTTTACAATTTAACCAGTACATAGATTTAATTTTAGTTAGACAAATAAGAAACTTTTGAAATTAATAAATGAATGTAGAGCTCTTGCGATGTTAGTGACTTCTGAATGTTTTAAAAACTGTATCATTGAATCCACAATTTTGGGCTGTTGAAAGGATGCATGATTCTTTGTTTGATGTTTTGTTCTTTAAAACCTTTTTATGGAATTGAAAGCTTATTATGTGGATGAAGAAAAGTACAGATCTAATATTTATTTCTATTCCTTCACCAGCACCCCTGACGAGCGAGGCTGGACCCCTTTGCTCTGCGCCTCTGGAGCTGGCAAGGTCGACATCGTCAAGTATCTCATCATCAGTGACGTCAACCTCAACATGCTGACCCCCACGGGTTACAGTGCGATGCACCAGGCGGCCATGAGCGGCCATGTCAACGTCCTTATGGTCCTGGCGGCCATGGGGGTGGAGGTGAACTCTAAGACAGTTGATCAGCAGACGCCCCTACATCTCAGTGCAATGAGGTATGTTGATTGAATTAAATTCTTTACTTTTACTTTTAAAGGCAATACCAATCTGTTCCCATCATCAATTGGCAACTTTGCTTTTCTGCTTTCTTTTTATGATACAAAGATAGGTTGAATTGAAGTTCATATAGTGTTTAAAAGTTTTTTAATAATCGCATTCCATTTATCAATAAGTTTGAATAAGGACACAGTGATTGTAATGTACATGTATTGTGTTGCTAATAAAGGTTTCCTTTTTTTAATAGTGATTATATCTTTGACAAGAATCATGTAAAAGTAAAATATCCCTCACATATTCTGTCATAAGTATGGATAAATAGGAATGTTTAAAAAAGATTTATAAATGCTTATATGTTAGAGCAGGATTGATATATATTTCTATCAAGAATATCGTCCAGGATAAATATTAATCCTTCATGCGACGTGTTATTTTTTCTCTCTAGTGTTCCCTCTATATTCTATATATTTTTTCTATTATGCTAACATAATATTTTTCAGGAGGTCTTGGGTTCGATTCCCGGCGAAGCCTATTTTTCTTTACTCATTTTCAATCATAATATTTGTGTATTATTTCAGTGGTCATGTGGAGTGCTGCAGATGGCTAGTGGCCAACAAGGCTTGCATCGACTGCGAGGACATGATGGGACGATCTCCCCTCAGCTGTGCCACCGAATACCAGCACGGCGACATCGAGAGACTACTCAAGAAGTGCGAGAGAGAGTTGAAGACAGAGAACAGCAGTCTGTCGCAGCTCAGGAGCGAATCACCGACACGGTCATCCTCACCAAGACACGACCGCAGCGCAAAGGAAGAGGGTGGTGGCAGTGGGGATTCATCACCAACAGAGAAGGGAGCAACGAAACAAAAGCTTATGGTGAGATTTTGGCTCAGAAATATATGGTTTACTCTATTTTAACTGCCCCTTTCTTTCTCTCGGTTTGGATGCAATAAAGAATAGGATGTGTTAGCCCACCATTAATTATGTTATCCATTTAATGTTAAATATCCATCTAGTTCTTTCGTTCTTCTGCTTCTTTTGTTATTTCTGATAGCTGATCTTTAATGACCTGTAGGATTTTGAAAATTTGAGATTTGAAAACTCAGTCAATATCAATTAAAATTTAACCGATAGATTAATACTAGTTAAAAATTACATGAATTAAAATTGAGATCATTCAAGAAGTAATGTAGCAATGCTAAAATCAAGAGATTTAACTTTGTTGAATAATTTTTTGTTTTTGATAATGTATTTTAAGCATGTTTGTATGTCTTTCTTTTTGGTTTCAGGCAAGGCAGCAGTCCTTCCATGACCAGCAGAACAAGATGACCAATAAAGGAATGAGTTTCCTGGACAGCATCAGGTCAGAGTATGAAGACAACACCCAGGAGCAAGCAGCATCTTAGAACCTTGGGTCATGTAAGGTCGAAGGTCATATATAAGTTAGCATGGAAGGTCAAATGTCATCCATATAAGTTAGAATTCAAGTTATGACCCTCCAATTAACCCTTCCCAAGTGGAAAAAGATGTCTTAGAAATGCATAAGTTCCCTCAACATCATCTTGTCAGAGTATGAGGACAACAGCCTGGAGCAGGCAGCCTCCTGAACCTTGGGATATGTCAGGTTAAAGGTCAAAGGTTATCCATAAGTTATCATTAAAGTTATGACCCTCCCAGCTCTCCATGTGGAACAATATCTCTAAGAAAATCATGAGTTGTCTGGATAGTATTCAGTCATAGTATGAGGATTCTGGCTATTTCCTAGAACCTTGCGATATTTTAATGTTTCCAGATTGATAGGCGATATCAGTTATTTAATGTGTATTGAACAAAACTGGTACAGATTGTTGTATTGAAAATAGGGTGCATATATCAGTCGAGTAGTTATCTTCCAAAATAAAATGTTATGGGCTGAAATATAGGTTATGCAGATGGCAGTGATACTAGATGTCTTTCAAAGAATGCAAAGTGTATATTTATCTGAGAACAAATTATTTTATGTGAATTCAGAAAACTTGTTTTAAAAACATGAATTTTTAATAGATTTTATATATTACAGACCATATGCACTAATGGCCAATAAGTACAGTCTAATGTACAATACCTATGTTTATACATGCATATTTCAGTTTTCTGTCTAATCTTTGTAAAGTTTATTGAAGAAATTGTATATTCCTAGTTTCTAAGTACAGTCAAACCTGTGTATAGTGACCAAGAAAAGTAGTAACTGTAGACGGGCAACTATATTATTTAAAGGGGTAGTTTAGTTTTGGTAGAGAGGGCGCTGCACATCACAATTTTTTGTGAGGTAATGAAAAACTGAGTGTCGAATTTGAGAGAACATGCAATTTTAATGGCAGAATAAACTTTATTTGGTCAAAATCGACCCAGAAACGGCTGAAATATCAATAAATATATCTGATCTTATAATTATTTGGGGCCCAAATAATTAGATGATTTTTTGAAAAAAATTAAAAAAATGCTTGCACTTTTTCAAAAATTTTCAAAAGCGTTTTTTTAATAGTTGTTGATGATCTCGCTATTTAATCATTATATCAATAAAACATCACATGCATAATTTTGTATGAAAAATCGTTGAAATCAATGCCTTTTAAAAAAGCGCCCTCTTGTGTCTTAATGGCTCTTTTTGAATTATAACAGGCTTTTTACTTAGTCGTTTGTAATTTTGAATACCTTTTGAGCATGGTGGAGTTATAACTATTAGTTTATAATGTTACTGTGCAGGTTTTGGCTACTAAAGTTCAGCCTTACCAAAACTAAACTACCCCTTTAATACTTTCTCTCCCTTGGATTACTTTTGGTGGCCACTATGGACAGGTTGGCTGTTATAGACAGGTGGCTGCTTAGGCATGTTTAACTGTATGTTTTGTTGTAAAACATTGTTCTAGATGGAGAATATTTTGACAATAGACAATTTTTTGCAAGTGAGATACAATCTTTACAGAGTGTAAACAATCAAAATGTGATTAATTATGGGAATGTAAAGCAAATCATTTTTATGCCTCCGCCAACGAAGTGGCCGGAGGCATTATGTTTTCGGGTTGTCCGTCCGTCCGTCCGTCCGTCCGTACGTACGTCCGTCCGTCCCGTTTTCGTTCTCGCGATATCTCAAGAACCAGTTGACAGATCAATTTCAAACTTGGTATGAGTGTACATATTGGGGTGACAATGATCTGATTAGATTTTAGGGGTCATGAGGTCAAAGGTCAAGGTCACAGGACTCAATATATATGCAAAAATGCCTCGTTCTCACGATATCTCAAGAACTGGTTGACGGATCAAATTCAAACTTGGTATTAGTGTAGATATTGGGGTGGCAATGATCTGATTAGATTTTGGGGTTCATGAGGTCAAAGGTCAAGGTCACAGGACCCAATGTATGTGCAAAAATGTCTCGTTCTTGCGATATCTCAAGAACCGGTTGACGGATCAATTTCAAACTTGGTATGTGTGTACATATGGGGTGCCACAGATCTGATTAGATTTGGGGGTCATGAGGTCAAAGGTCAAGGTCACAAGACACAATATTTATGTGAAAATGGCTTGTAATGGCAAAATTTCAAGAACTGAATGTCAGATTTCAATCAAACTCGGTACCTGAATGTATCATAAAGAGTCAACGTAGCCATAAAATGTTGGGGTCATGAGGTTGAGGTCAAGGTCACGGGACTCATTATACATGCAAAAAAGCTTGTAATGCCAAAATCTCAAGAACTAAATGTCAGATTTCAATCAAACTTGGTACCTGAATGTTTTTTAAGGAGCCATCAAAGATTGGGGTCATATGGTCATGGTCACAGGGCTCAAAATATATGAAAAATACTGCTAAAAATTAAATCAGTGCATGTTAATTTGGGCTTGATATTAAAATCGCGTGATAGCGGAGGCATAATTTTCGATTGCGCGCAATCGAAGATCCATCTAGTTTTATTTGTATGTTTAAATCATTGCTTATTGAAAATGTTGTTGAAGAACCATATGATAAAGAAAACACTACTTTAGCGATGAACAATCTTATAAATATGTTACTAGTGTTATACTCGTATAATTCTTTTCCAGTAAGTTTGTAAAATTTCTCGGATTATTTCATTCATACATACAATTTATATCAAATAGTAAGAGGATTAAATGGGCGATATGTTCTGTTTTTATACACATTTTTTAATATCAAAGTACATTGATGTTTAATGAAAATGAAATGGTTGAGTGAAATACATTCTTAAAATGTCTTTAAAGTATTTTTTATAAGGCGTGTATATTTACTAATGTCACAATTGTTTGAACAAATTTAAGTATTTGTTATTAAGACAGCTGATTCTGTGAAATGAGGTGTGCTTTCAACATTATATTTTAGTGTAAATATGCAACTAATTCTTACATAAAGAATAAGGTTAAAATAAATTGTCAAAAATATATATTGGCCTTGTTTTATTGATTTTAATTCTCATACAATATATTGTACTAAATATCCAATTTTTCACTGCTGAATTTTGAAAAATATATTAATTACTTTAAATTTAATTTTGTTAGAAAGATTTCAATTAGTTTTAATTATTAATGTAGGAAAGGAATGCATTCAATTTTAAGTGTGGGTAATATGGTATTCTTTAAAGCTTTAAAGCTTTAAATTAAAAGTAAAAACTTATTTGTTTTAAAGACAGACTTAATTTTTATTTATGATTATGCTTTATATATAGCATTGTGTAGTAGAATGGTATTTATAGGAGCTCTTGAAGCGCAGTCGAATATATATACATAGTTTCTGCGCTATATCAATGATTTATTATTATTATTATTATTATTATTCTTAAATTGTTATTTTTCTTTATCTAAATGTGCCATGCCGGTCATGATTATTTTGTATTAGTATTTTTTTATTACCACACATTTCTTGATTGATAGAAGTAGGAATCATGAAATTAGTTGTGTGCTACGAATGGCACAACTAGTATGACTTACAACTATAAAAATATGCGCAAGTATAATGATAAAACTTTCAAATTGTTGAACTTTTGTTTGGGCCCTTTGAACTCATGTTAATGTTTTTACAACTAAAACAATTTTTTTTTTTTTATATTGTAAATATTGCAAAAATAGTTGATTTAGTTCATTTACCTAGGTGCCTTCCATTATTATTTCTTACCCACCTATCCAATGCATCACAGTATATATGATGCAAGTATACATGTATATTACATCGAACAAAATAATAGTGCTCCTAATTTTGTTTTTATATTGTAGATATTGCAACAATAGTTAAGTTTAATATTTTATCTTCCTATGCGCCTTCCTATTTTTATTTATTACCCACATATCTAATGCATCAAATTATAAATATGATGCAAGTATATAGCACATCGAACAAATGTTATGTATCATATTATAGTGCTTCAAATTACCACTTCAGAATAGGCAGTTGCGAGTGTGACTAAGCAATCATTTATTTTTAACTACATTATTATAGAGTTAGCTTGTATATGTGTACATTATTTTATTCTAGTATATAGATTTATGTTTTGCAATAAAACAATCTGTTGAGTTATATAACCCATCTATCATTTTATTTGATACCTTGATGAGAATATGGACAATAAAAACATGTCTTTCAATAATCAAATATGATTTGACTTCTCAGTGTTTATGTATTCATCGTCTTCATAAATAGCCCTAGGTATTTGAAATACCCTATTTTATAATGTGGACAGTGTCACGGTTTTACAACATAACCCTTCAAATAATTATGTTCTCGTTATATTAAGTATTGTACTATTTGCAGTAACCTTCTAAATATTAGCAGATTTAAATGGCAAATGGGTTTGACATTTTGTGACGCTTTGCATGGAATTGCCCCGTTGCAAATGTACTTGTTATAGAAACATAACGGACACCAACAACTCACACCATCATACAATGCTTTGTATCGATTGCTACTCTATTATAACTTATATTTCCTGATTAGTCCTACAATTATTAAATTTACCATAACACAGGGCTCAAAAGGGCTCAAACAAACGTGAACACTTTCTATATCAAAATAAATTTGTATATGATACAAGATACAGACACTCATTTTCAATATCAATCTTTATACAGTGGAACCTCTATATAATGAGCTCTGTCAAAACAAGGGATTTTTTTTCTTTTAAGCCCTGATTCAACAAGATATCTGAAATAAAAAAAGGTATATTCAATGGGCCTAAGGTGCTCAACATATTGAGTTTTCACTGTAATAACAAGGCATACATGATACAAGATAACAAGATGTTTCTTTTTTTTCAAGTGTTGCTTTGTACATGAACACTTTCTATATCAAAATAAATTCATATAAATATGATACAAGATACAGACACACATTTTCGATATCGATCTTCAGAATAACAAGGCATACATGATACAAGGGAAAACAATGTTTCTTTTTTCAAGTGTTGCTTTGTATTTTCCAATTGCTTTCCATCTTCACATCCAATATGACGACATATTATATTACTTTAAAATTATACATTCTATCAAAATTTAACTTCTTGCACATACACATACATGTACATAGATAGATCCTTACTCATAAACCAGTGACTTTAACTATCAACCTATTCCCTACCAGATTTCGCAATTCCCACAGAAATACTCAGGCTCCCATAGGCAAGGGGCTAACCTGTTCCCTACTAGATTTTGGACTTCCAATAGAGGTAATACAGGATTGAACGACATAGTTACTTAAAAGGGGGAAACTATGAAGAAAGGGATTGTGTTGACTTGGCTAAATTTGAGGAATCCGTTTGAGATCGATGGTGTTTGCAATTGTGTCCCACTACCTTTAAGTTCCTTCAAGCAGACAAACATGTACAATCAAATGCAATATAAAGAAAACTGTCTTGAAAATATATTATCAATTTTGTTTTAAGTATTTGAATACCCCGTAATATTATGCACAGTAACAAATAAGGCTTCAAACCTTCTTTTAATAAGCAAAAGTGCATCTATCCAGGTCATTATTCATGAAAAAATATCCAGGCTGAAATATTTTGAACACACCCACATAATCCGATGCACTAAGGTATATTTCTTGTAGATTGTTTCAAAGCTCATAAGCTGACAATAACACTTTTTGCCCAGCGCGGGATGCATTTTGGCATGGGAATATTAAAAAATATTCCTTGCTTTATCATTATTTTACTTCTTTCAACCAACACCCTGCCTTTCATACAGTTAGGACACAGGTTTTTAACCACACGTTTATCAAATGAAAAGTGAGCAAAGAAAATAGGATTGCTTCGGGATTTGAACCTGAAACCTCCGGATTGCTAGACCGGTTGGTGCTCTACCAGCTGAGCTAGAGAAAACCCTTATGCTGTGTTTGTCCCTGAAACCCCTTAGCTTTCAATGCTTGTGTTGATCAGAAGCTATGTATCATCTACTCAATTCACGATTCTGGTGTCATCATATGCACACAATAATTACCTTGTAGATCAAATCAAATAGACACGCCCATAGAGAGACGAACATGACTAGACGCAAGTCTTAAAACACACATGGATAAGTAATAACATAGATTAAGTCAAATCTGTCTTGCTGGCCACCTGTCTATAGGCTAGCAGCCAACCGGCCTACACTGGTAACCCAAAAGTGATCCCCTCGAGAGCAAAACAGTGTCATGGAACTTGTCTATAGAGGCCACCTGTCTAAAGTGACCACTATTCTTGTTTCCCTTGTTGTGGTCACTTTACAAGGGTTTGACTGTATTCTAGAACATTTCAGATGACAATGTTCAAGCACATACATTTAGCCACCTACTTGCGGAGAAGCCGGAACCAATATTTTCTTCAAATGCACACTTCAGACAAATGAGACAAATGAACCAAAAGTCACACAGATAGACACGTAAACACACATGTATGGATATTTCTGGACAATTTCTGACTATATGTACAGGACTGCGCTTCCCATAGGGAGTGTAACATAAGCCTGAGTGATCCATCAACTTCATAAGAATTGTCCAAAAGTGATATTCGAGATGTCTATCATATACTATTATCATCTTAAGACCCTTCCAAAAGAAAAAATAGTGAAAAGAAATACTAAGAATAATCAAACTACCATCATAAAGAGTCCCGGAACACTTTCAATTTTAATCTTAAATATCTCCATAATTAGGAAGACATTTGAAAAATCTAACCCATTTCATTCTTCTGTTACCATAATCCAAATAACAAGGTATGAGAGAAGTGTGAAAGATCTACATGTGTAAGTATTTTTGGTCGAATTTGACAAAGCTAATGGATCACTTGAACGCAATTTCAAAGGGCACACAATGTCTTACTACATGAATTGTTTAATCCATTCCATTCCAGATTCTGAAATCCCCAAAATTTCCATACAAATCTATAGACTAGCTTAACAGGCTCTGGTTCTGGTAGGCAAGGGGCTAATGAACAAAACCTGCACCGCTTGTTTACCATCAATATGTGACAATGTTGCTTATTTCAGGAGCTTCACCTTATTCCGAAAGTTTGTGATTCTTAGATTTGCACATAGGGATTTTTCAATGGATAATTTTGGACTGGTATATGCTGACGCTATTTTAAGGCTCTAAAGCTTTCTCTATAGATGTGATGAAAATTTTCAGATAATAATTATTTCAAATTTGGGGAAATATTTATCAAAAATACAAAATTTATTGAATTGGTTTCTTCAGGGCTCCCAAGCATGCTTATCTCTGAAGTAGGGAAAGTTACTAACACCCCATTCATACTTACGTCTAGCACTGGCTCGGCACTGGCTTAATCCAGTGCTAGACGCAAATACCAACCATTCATACTTGGCATCAACAGTGGATAACGTAACGCGCAAGTATGAATACAACAGTGTCTTGGACATGTCTTAGACATGTCTTGGATAAGCTCTGGGCATGCGTACTGTGTTCATATGACGTAATTGGTAAATTACGTAGTACACCCTTATTGTGACGTAACAATGACTAAGCAAATTTTGTGCGAGCAAGACCGTAATGCGCATGGGCAACGTTGTGCCAGCCAGTGTTCTATTCACACTTACGATAACAGTGGCTTGGCCTTGTCTAGCATCACGATAATGCCAGGCTAGGCTGAGCCAAGGCTGAGGCTAGACAATTCCATTCATACTTGTGTCTAGCACTGGCTTAAGCCAGTGCCGAGCCAGTGCTAGACGCAAGTATGAATGGGATGTAAGTGTCCTTCTCTTCCTCAACTAATGATGACATACCTTCAGAATGATGTTCATGAGTAACCACCACAATTGTTTAAGTAACTATAAAAAGTCCAAACGCCCCACTTCAAAACACTGACGAGTACTGAATAACAAAACACACAGACGCACATAAAACTGTGGAAATGTGGAAATACGTGCTCTGAAATGATTACATCATAGTCTACAAACACACTGTAAAGTATTAAAAAACAGAATAAAGATATACAATAACCGCTTTCATAATAAGAATCAATAAGATAATTTTTCACAGGTGACATAAAAAAACAATATGTTTCTATCAATATCACAAACAATACATATAATCGGTAGTAAAAGAAACATTAATTTCTTTCTTCACAGGTATATCGTAAATCTCAAAAGTTTAAATAAAAAATATTCATCTTAATCTGTTTCATCTGTACATTGATAAGAAAGTTTCGGTGTGACAGATAGTAGGTCTATGGACAGATGGACCCTTTTCAAAAGTATCCAAAGATGTACATAATGATAATAAGAGCAAGAACAACAACAACCATATTTGTAACCTGTACAAAAAGATTTAATTTCATTCATCAAAACAAGGTTGGAAACAAAATTACTGTGTTTGTACAACTTCTTTTTTGAAAAGAATGAAAGTGAAGACTGTGAGTTACATTAAATTAAGAACATGGAAATATCAACATTTGCCAGGTAAACAAACACACTGTGGTTATAATATACACAAATAATGACACACGGCCAACATGGTATAATCTTTTAATCACAATATTTTTTTATCTGAATCTCGTGTAGCAGATGATGTTGTCTTATCCCTGAATTCAAAATATTAACTTGCCTGAATTTGCATTTCATTTTCTTTTGTGAAATCTTAAAATTCTCATTTGATTTGATTTTCAAAACTTGTTTTAATTTATTAAAATATAAGTTCATCAATCAAGCATTAATGAAGCTGATGTTGTCTAATCTTTGAATAAAAGACAACAATAATAATGACTTGTCTTTCATCTTATTTGGTAAAATTTAAGCAATCTCTTTTGATTTTATTTTAAAAATTTGTTTCATTAGAAAATGTCACATTCTAAATTATGTCTATCAGGACTAATATTTTCATAAATTAGATAAATACAAAGAATATAATTTTGATTTATAAAACTCTGTTTAGCACAAGATCTAGTGATACACTATAATTGTTTTCAAGAACAGGCAACACTGTAATTTTAACGTTGTCCCAGATACTCATTACTCAGAACTAGAGCATTGATTATTGTTTTCTCTTGGGTGATAATCAATATGTAGAAAAAAATGTGAGCTGCAACTCATTCTTGACTAAATTGATTAAAAGTACACAGGTACATGGATTTCAAATTTTGGGCCAGCCCCATAAAAGAAGTACAAAACATTTTCAAAATCAAGCTGTAGTTGATCTTATACTTTAAATTGTTGAATGTGATTTCTAAGTACACTATCAAATTCTTTTTGACAGGAAATCTGCCTGTGCAAAGGTAGACACAAGTTCCAGAAATTTCCTTTTGGCAAATTGCCAAACTGCTTTAAAAAGTTGGCTGGATCCTAACATTAAAAATCAAATAAACAACCCAAACCAGTATAAAAACATTTATGAGTTGAAATGTTGAGCATATCTAAATGCACATAAATAACCGATGCACCACTATATAATTTCTTTCTTTCCAAAGCTTTTTAGTCTTATAATAGAAAAAGTGATGCCACATGCACAGGGATAACAGACATCACTGGTGAAGTACATTGCGACTGGTGAAGAAATCCGCATGAAGAATTCAATGAAAGAATCCATCACGGAGAACATGAGTGAATAGGTGTAAATGTCTGTTTCATAGCCTACTAAAAATGTCATCACAACATTGATGCATCCATCACACAAGATGCGACTCCTCCTGGTTGTCCGCATCACCTATCTCCTGCCTCCCGGCCTTCAGTCTGTCGTTCTCATACTCAACAAAATCATCAAACAGACTGGGCCATGCCTCGTTGTCGTCATAGTTACTGAGGTTGTCCCCGATAACCTCCACAAAATGCAGAAACATCTGCCACGTGTCCCGCGAGATCCCCTTCACTTGGTTCTCCGCGAGGAAATTGCACCAGCGGTCTAGAATGGGGGGTTGTCGGTAGTGGAAGACGAGCTTCCATAGGGGGATGGCGATATCACACGGTAAGGTCCGTTGGCCGACTTCAGTGTCAAGGCCGAAGCCAAATGTGTAGCGATAAAGGTCTTTGAAGAGAGCTTCCTCCGCCTGGACCTCCCGCAGAAGCTCGGGGAACTTTGCCTTGATGGAGTTGATGGAGTCCGCGCGCAGGGCGCGGCACCCCTGGACGAACTCGCCGCGCGTGAAGCGGCACATGACGGCAGCCTGGAACTTCCAGGCCAGCACTAGTACTATGAAGTCCTCAGGAGAGACCTTGAGGTCCTGGCAGAACCTCTCCATCCCCTCTGCAAGGATCGCATCCTCGGACCCATCACGATACTTCTCAAAGAGTTTGTTGGCCTTGCGCTCGGAGAAGTCCGACTTCATGGCTGGATTGGGGTTGGGGTTGGAATTGGAGGGACTTGAGTTCTGGTGGTTTTCCACACCGTTCTGGTGCGGGAACGGTCTTGAGTTCTCTCCGCTGGAGCGGCTGTTGTAGTGTGGCGGGGGTTGATGTTGCTGCGATCCGCTGTTCACGCTGCTGCCACCGGTGCGATGCCCGTTGCCACCACCGCCGTGCTGGCCTAACCTTGAGGAGTTGTTCCGCTGCACGAAATGCAGCTGCTGACCGGAAGGGTCTGGGATTGTCTCTGTCTTTGGTGGGAGCTGTGCCTTGCCACCACCACTACTCGTCTTGCCATTCTGCTCTTCCACACTGCTTGGACCGGGGTTGCATACTGAGAAGCACTTGCCCATGAGGGTGGATGGTGGGAAGGCGCCGGGCCAGTCGGCCTGGGGACCTGGAAGGAGCACTGAGGGGGTTGACCCAGCTGGTCTCGGCTACTTTCCTCCACTCTCTCTCTATAAGGGCTGCATGGACGTGCCTTTATGCTCAACCGTCATCGGTATAGGCCTGTAGACATAAAGAAAAGATACAAAGAGAGATCTTGTTATAGACGAACTACATAGTAGTCACATTTGTAAAATGACTAAATAGTGGAATATCTCCCTCTCTCTCTCTCTATAATATAAGGGCGGCATGAACACGGCGTTGTGTTTAACCATCATTGGTATAGGCCTGTAGACATAAATAGATGAATAATAAAGACAAATCAAACAGATGTTTAAAGTGGACAAACTTGGAAAATTACTTGGAAAACTCTCTCACTTTCAGCAGGATAGGCCTTTAGACGTGCAAAAACAAGATACATTTTTAACATAATTTGCAAGTAATACATTAAATATTCCTCCCTGATTCCCCGTCATTGATTTTCAGCACTATACAATCAATTTCTTGTTGATCCAAATGCATACAGCAACAAAAAATAGCAAAGAAATCCATCCAAACTGATACAACAACAGAAAATACAATGCTAATCTGCTACAGGTTTGAACATGCTTAACTTCCATGACAACATGTTTGTTCAGGTTTTATTTCTCTGAAAAGCGCATGATGTCAAACAGGTCATGTGCCCTTGATCTTATCAAAGTGATCTAGCAGACTAGCACAATCAGGTTAATACCAAGTGGCTAAATGAGAAACACAATTTATCTACTGAGTAAGTACTGTCAAAAACTACACGAATACAGTGTCCGCTGCTAGATTGGATGATCAAGAACCTTATATCAAAGTTATCTGGACGTGGTATTTTGTAAAAAGTAGTGTGGCAAGATGCGTGGGATCCCGAGTTCGAATCTTGCCCACTGCGTTTCTTCTTCAGCAAGACAATTTATCCACAATTGCTGCTCTCTACCTGGGGGTATAAATGGGGACGGAAGGATGGGAACGTGTGTCCTTAGCACTGTGAGCGCCTATCAGGCAACTGGCTGGAATACTGCATTTGGAGTGGAAAATGTGCACATAATGTGCAGGAATGATTGCAGTGTGTATTCGTTGACCGGGGTAATAATAATCGTGTACAGCGCTACATGATCCTCACGGGAATAGCGCTTTATAAATAACCGTTATTATTATTATTATTATCAGGTGATCTCAGTGGCCTAGTGGTTATGACGCCTGTCTATCAGTCAGGAGGTTGTGGGTTATCAGGTGATCTCAGTGGCCTTAGTGGTTATGACGCCTGTCTAGTGATCAGGTTGTGGGTTCCATCCCCAACCAAGTCTGCCCAAGTGATTCTTTTCACAGAGGCTCAAACATGGTTCGTGGAGGGCAAAAATACAATCAATTACAGAAAATCATTTGCAGTTCTGATTGCCTTTGAAAACTATAAATTTGAGCATGCTTCATTTGGTACGCTCCTTTTCAGCGAAAACAGCTAAAGCCCGGCGCAGACAGAGCCGACTCGACCCAATCTGACTGGTTTTCAGTCTGATTAACTCAGTATGCTTTGCCTCAGGACTCCGGTTTTGCCAGTCAAGAGCCAGTCGGAGGTCATTCGAGGCCGATTTAACATGTTGGATCGGCTCCGACTGAGTGAAACTGACTCTAGCCTGACTGAAAACCAGTCGGATCGGGTCTAGTCGGCTCTGTCTGCGCCGGGCCTTACATGTAATCAGGTTACGTACATGGCAAAGGTCATTACACTATTTAGAATTATTCTAGAAATAATCTAGCACAATCAGGTTACTAAGTAATAACAGGAAATGCAATGTCGACATTGAACTACAACAGGTCTGTAACTACAAATTTGAATGTACTTTAAAACACGTACTACAATTGTATGTTTCTTTTCCGTGAAACACGGCCAGCCTATTGACTGTAAACAGGTTTAAAATGTTGCACAGGTCGTTGCCAATATCTTTCAAAATGGTCTCTAGCACAATATTAAAGGTTACTGGATTTTAACAGACTTGTTAGAAAATGTGTTCTACACATCAAACTAACAAACTACAAATTTGAACATGTTTTTAAAGCTTCTTAAAGCTTTTTAAAACAGGTTATGTCGCACACTCTCACATGTTGTTACATTGAATTTCTTAAATGGTCTATTATAGGAAGAAATGCAATCTTCACATCAAACCCTAATAAACAACAAAATAGAACACATATTGAATGCTAAACTTCAGTTGTATCAAATTGAAGCTCCTTGGTTGTATGATATTTTCCATAAAAAATGGCCTACAATGTACACTGACTGTATTTTAAACAGGTTATGGCGCACAGGTCGTTGCTTTGATCTTTTAAAATGGTCTGGCGCAATAAGGTTATTGGATTATAATAGGAGGAAATGGGATCTACACATCAAACTATTTATAACAAACTAAAAATTTGAAGTTTCAACATGCTTTTTAAGCTTCTTTTCCGTGAAAAACGGCCTATATTGATGGTAAACAGGTTATGTATGTAGTAGCACAGGTCGTTGCCTTAATATCTTCAAAGTGATTTAGCCCAATGAGGTTACTGAGTAATATAACAGGAAATGCGCTGTACAAACATGTACAGCAACTGTCATTGTCAAAAAATACATTACACATTTGTAGTTCTGAAGACTGAATGACTTTGAAAACTACAAATCTGTACAGTATGCTTCTTTTCTGTGAAAACAACCTACATTGACTGTATATATATAACAGGTTCACTTAGGTCGTTGCCTTGATTCTTTCAAAGTGATCTAGCACGAAAAGGTTACTGAGTATTATAACAGAAAATTGATGTACACCAACATCAACTGTCAGTGTCAGAAACTACAACACATTTATAGTTCTGAAAGACTTTGAAAACTACAAATCTGTACGGTATGCTTTATTTTTGTAGTCCTGAGCCTTTTCTAAAACGACCTATATCGACTGTTAACAGTTTATGGCGCACAGGTCGTTGCCGTGTTCCTTTCAAAGTGATCTAGCTCAATCACATTACTGAGAAATAAAACAGGAAATGCAATGTACGTGTACATCAAATGTCAATGTCAAAAATACATACACATTTGTACATTAGATCTGATTGCCTTTGAAGACTACAAATCTGAACAATACATGCATAATTACTTTGTATGCTTCTTTTCCACGAAAACAACCTACAATGTAAACATGTTTTATGTCGCACAGGTCATTGCCTTGACCGTTCAAAGTGATCTAGCACAATCGGGTAAATGAGTCATATAACAGGAATATGTGTTGTACACGTCCACTGTCATATATACTTGCTTGAAAATAACACTTTAAAATTTGATTTGCATTGAACTCTATGCACATTTATGGGGGCTCTTTTATGATTTTCGGGGGGGGGGGGGAGGGGGGGGAGGGGGGGGGGGGGGCGGCTCTTTTAGGCATTTCAGGGGTGAATTCGCCCTGAGCCCCCAGTGTATTTTGTTCACTGGTCTGATTACAGAATGAAAGTACACAGTCTCTGTTTAATGTCATGTGCAGTGCGCACATAGTAAATTGAAGATGGTTCACTATTAAACCACTTTCATAAAAACATGTTTGTTCATGCCCTATTTCCATGAAAAACAAGCCATGTAATCACTTGAAATCCAAAGTGTTGCCGTGATCTTTAATATCGAAGCGATCTAGCACAATCTCTAAATCAGGTTATCAAGTAATAAAATGGCGAACACATCAAAGTGATCAAACGCTAAAAAAAATACAAACTGAACATCCTTCCAGAATTCCATGAAAAAAAGCCTACATTGTCAACACATCGGCCCGGATTCACAAAGGAGGTTTGTGTAAACCATGGTTTACATCTATGGAGTGCTGCTCATAGACAAGTAAAACAATATCTAATTTCTAATGATATGACTGTTAGTGCTTGCTAACCAGCAAATTTCACTATCTGAGAAGACAAACATTTATTTGGTGCCTTTAAATGTGTAGCATCAACATTGTTAACAAGTAAGGAGTTAAACATTCTTCCGATCTCCATCAGTTTACAAATGGCTCTTCATAGATGTAGACCATGGTTTCAACCATGGTTTACACAAACCTCCTTTGTGAATTCCACACATGTCACACACTCGGATTGCTCAGCCTCGATCCTTATAAATTGATCCACAAACGCTTTCATTTTCATAGCAATAAACCACAAATGAGCAATTTAGAAGATATATATCCAGGTTTTAAACAAATACAAGCATGAATGAGAACTGTGAGTGATACACCAGCAACAAATTCAGTTTTAAAACGACCCAAAATTCAACGTATAAAGATCATACGTATGCATTTAGAATAAGGGCATAATCAAAGTCAATGTTTACAATTACAGATGTTACGTGCATGTGCTCTGAATATATGTGATATAAATAGTGTGATCTCTCACCGTCGCCATAAACTTACTCGTACTCAGTATACACATACCCTAATTTGTGTAACATATGACATAATGTGTGCTAAGAATGACAATAACACATCTTCGTAGAATAAGATGACGTACGGTACTACACTGTACGTACAATTTATGTGTGCATCCACGCTCTGGCAAGCTTATAAAAAAAAGCATGAATTCAATGAACCCTTCCTTGCTCCTTTGCTCTTATTGAATGTTCCAACCTTCCCCTCAGGCTCAAGAACAGTATATCGTCGCTGGGCTGTTAAAACCTTGTATTTCAAATTTTGGTGAAAATTACTTTTTTTTGATAAATGTGAAGTTTAAGGTGTAATTCATCTTCTAATAACCACATGAGTTTTTTTTTTTCTTTCTAATAACCACAATTCATCTTTTTGAAAACCTTGTATCTCATTTTAGGATTTAGTTCGAAAACCTCATAACTCAATTTCCCGCCTTCCAAATTATTTTTCGTGCATTGCAACCATTTCATATCGAATTGATTATCAAACATAGTCTTATAGCCTACGCACATAATTTGTTAAAATAAGAATGTTTTTTCGCTCTCCTGAAAATTTTGTTTTTTTGAGATACAAGGTTTTAACAGCCTAGCGAAGATATATCTCCTTTGCAGGCGTCATCAATTCAGTAATATATTCCATAAACCACAAGGATACTATAAACATACGCTGTAAATTGTACATGTTGGTGTAAAATCATAAATTCAATTAACTCTCTCTTGCTTTCCTTCTCTCTCGTTGAATGTTCCAACCTTCCCCTATGTACAGGCGTAAGGGTACCACCACCCACAAATAATATTCTTATTAAAGAATGGTAACATCTTTAGTATTCCATTCCATCAACAAGTTCACAAAAATATGTTTCCAGAAAAAAGAAAAAAAAATTGGAAAACGCATCACCATTCTAAAGCATGCATTCATGCGGTCTGAATTGCAAAGACTAATGTGTGCAGAGCGCCCGGGAATCTATTGTCTACAAACGTACGCGTGAATAGCATTGGTGCACTCGCAAATGGTTGGCCCGTATGGAACCAGGAAATAGTAGTGGTTCCGTAAGTGGTGGAAATTAATTGCTTTGTTTATGAATTACACAACCCTTTGCAAAATGTTGGGTATCTATTTGATATCACAAAACGGTACCAAAACATATAATAATGTGTTGTTCTTTGCCTGGTGGTCCCCTTTAAAGGCAGTTTGCAGGCGTCATCAATTCAGTAACATTTTCCATAAACCACAAGAATACTCCCTGTAAATGCACATGTTGGTATAAAATTATGAATTCAATGAACTCTCTCTTACACTTTCTCTCTCACAATCGAATGTTCCAACCTTCCCCTCACGATTTAAAGGCAGTATATATCTCTTTGGCAGGCGTCATCAAGTTTAGTAAAATATACCATGAATCACAAAGATACTAATATGAATACTACATGTACATCCAGTTGGTGGAATTTGATAGTTCAAATAGTTTAATCAATACAAGACAAACTAAATGCTTTTTAAATTTTAATATTTCGCACTGGCTTTTATTTCCTTTGGTTGAATCTCTTCATCCTCCCATTCATGTATAAAAAAGAACAATAATTAGAAAGAAAGTTCATCTTAGTATATAATTCTGTGAGTCTATACAATTCATTAAAAACTGATCTATTGTGAACAAACAAAAAGATCTGATTCTATGAGTATTGCGCCTTGAGTCAACTGCAACAGCTTAACCCATTGACTACGGGAACCGAGTGGGTTGTGTACAAAGTCTATGGAGATTTCCGGAATCTCGTAGTGAACGAGTTAAAAGCTCAGAAGACAAGAGACACTGCACGCAGCTTGTCATAATGGTTATTACTCTTGACTAACAGATCCAGCTCAGCTTTAATGCAGCGTGCATAAAGAGCATCAATATTGTATGCATTACAGATCACTCACACTCACTGATCAATGAGCTAAATCCATGATGATGTCTCATTTGACACCCCCCTCCCCCCCCCCCCCCTTTGGCTCTCCATCCCTCTTCGACTTATCAATTATTTCTCATTTGCCACAATCTTTCTCTAGTATGCCTCACAGTGACCTAGCGTGGTTCGACTGATTGGGGGTGCGCTCTTCGTATTTCTTTAACTTTGTTCTTTTAATTTTTACCCTTGTTTTTTGTTATTGTTTTGTCAAATATTTGGGGGGCACGTGCACCCCCCCCCCCCCCCCCCCCCTTTCGTAGATATGTCACTGATGGCTCATCTGATCCCCTGTAATGCAGCGTGCGTAAAGAGAATCAATATTGTATGCATTACAGATCACTCACACTCACTGATCAATGATCTAAATCCGTGATGATGTCTCATTTGACACCCCCCTCCCTTCCCCCATTGGCTCTCCATCCATCTTCTTTGTATGGCACACTTATCAATTATTTATCATTCGCACACTTTTTCTCTAGTATGCCTTACAGTAACATAGCGTGGTTCCACTGATTAGGGGCACACTCTTTGTATTTCTTATATGTTTGTCTTAAAGGGAAAGGCCAGTAGTGGGAAATAGCTTTATTGGTCAAACTAATTGATTAGTATTATTGAAATTACATAAAAAGGAGCGTGTGTGGAAAAATCTGAACCGTACTATAGTCAAATGCAGAAAAATAGGTAAAAACGTTTATGAAAGCCGCTGACATTGAGCCTAAATTCACCGTCAGCTTGGCCCGTCTGCGCTGGCCACATTCGTACACTCGTTCGAGCGATTTGCTTGGGCAAATTACCATGTGCGCATTTGCCATAGGATTTACACACATTGCACGTGGCTGTATATCAACCGTCGCGATATCTATCCAGGCCGGATCGATAAGATAATTTACCAAATATATCAATTAGTAGGCGGTTTCCAGGCAAAATTTGTATCATCACGTATTAGTCAAAACATATTCTTTCACATGATTGGTAATAAGAGCTTCCATTTCATTTTTTGAGAGGGGGGCGTTTCCAAAACTGGTCTATACCTTTAATGTTTACCCTTGGTTTTTTTGTTATTGTTTTGTCAAATATTTGGGGGCATGTGCCCTCCGGCCTCCCCCCCCCCCCCCCCCCCCCTCGCAGACATGTCACTGATGGCTCATCTAAATCATCAATGATTTCTCAGTTGCTATTCTCTCTAGTCTCTACCACAAATCTAATCAGACATGCACTATCCATGCATTCATAATGCAATTTTGCGAGAGATTCAAACAGATCCGTCAATTAGCACTCACCCACCTTGCACCGCATTCCCCAGGGACTGATCCCAGGTCCAAAAATGTCTCTGGAAATTGTATCTGATACACGGCACACATCAATTTCATATCAGCTCTCAATATATTAAATATTTCTATCTGCATAGGGAATGAGCACTGCAGTGTATAGAAATTGACAAACGCGATTGCACGATGCCCAGCCCCTTTCCATTGCCCAGTGAAAAATTAACAAAAGAGAACCCGTAATAAAATACTCCTACAAAATTAAGAGTTTGATTTGTTAAAAATTGTTTAGTGCTGATTTAACAAAAGCGTGAAAATATCAAAAAATTGAAATGTAATTTTTTCCCAGAGCCCACAGAAATACTCCTACAAAATCTACAAGAGCTAAATGCAACACAATTTTAGATACATGTAGCTGATTCAACAAAGACAAGCTTGAAACATCCAAAATAAAATTTCCATTCTATTGCCAAAGGTAACTATTTAATGAAAGATGTGAATCGTGCCAATATTCTGATGACAAAAAAAAACATTGCTTTCTTTGCAAAAAATAATGTGTTTTGCAATTCAGTCACATAATTTACCTCTCCCTCGCAAACAATGGTTTCTGCAGTGCCCTCTAAACCAGAACTGTGCTATCCCTTTAAGAGAGCTCCAGAAAATATAAAGGGAGCCCCAGATAAATTATCCTTGATGGCCCGGTCAGATATCAACGGATAGCGGAAACGAATGCCCAACGAATAGAAAATTTGCGAAACGAAATTATCCGGTGATGAAAGTCGTCTCCAATTGCTTTATGTACAAAACATAGAACAATGTACATCACCGGACAAAGAACGGACAAGAAACGCATACGAACGGATGGAAAATTTAGCTCTCCGTTTGATGTCCGTTTACGCAATCCGTTGATATGTGACCGGGCTATTAGTAGTTGAGTTCAGTGCAAATTTGATGTTCAGAGTTCTTGGCAGGAATATGAGGTAAGGGTTAGAAATCATTTCTAAATAATTTTCCTCAGTATATATAATTCTACATCTCAGTAAACAAGCTGATTTGTGATTAATACGTGAGTCATGGTATGAGCCAGCCAGCAACCGATAGCCATTTACAATGCACAAAGAGTGATCATTTCAATTTAATGACGATTTGTGGAGACGGTTGAACAATTTTAACGCAAAACAAGTTACGTGTAGCCCCTTAAATGCAGAAAGAGCTTGCCAAACTCACAAAGGAGTTGGAAAATTACAAAAGGCCAACCCCCCCCCCCCCCCCCCCCCCCCGGCCCCCCACCCATTCAAAAAAGAACCCCCATTAAGTTCAATGTATCAATGTTGATATAATACCTTGGGTGCCTATTAGATCGTCTCCTTGGTTGGTTTTATAACTGAGTAATGATCTAAAGTTAGTTGCAATTAGCGGTAGATGAATGCCGGCAATGATGCTTTATTATGGTTAAACCAACCATTTATTATTCAGAGCTCTAAAAATCAATTCCACTGAAAGATATTTCCAAGTTAAATGGTATTTTCTTTTATATAAGACAATAATCTTGCAACTTTGGATTTTTGGCTTGCAATATATTTAAGAATAATTATTTATGAATTACCTAATTTGTTTTCAGATGGAGTTGAAATACAAACTTACAAATTATTAGTATCATTGCATTTGCACATGAGAAAATTGAATGCTGAGCTATGTATTATGTTCAATGAATAATATATGTCTTATGATGAACTCAAAATTTGATGGATTTGAAAAATGAACAAAAACAACTTTTATTGCATTTGAGCATGAACAAAGATTGAATACATTAAATCAAAAATAAAAGCTTTAGAGCTAAAAATCTGCCTAATCAATCTAATCTGGAGATACTTAGTATTCCCCAATTCAAAATTCCACGAAAGTCTTTGCAAACAAATCATACTACTACAGACATAATATTAAAGGGACTTAGTAACATTGTCCAAATCCTCAAAATAAAATTTTAATTCTAGCGGTTCCCTTATACCTTGTTGTATTCGTATTAACAATAAAAGCATGGGACAGGTTTCGGTTTTTCAAATTTCCCTTTCGTTACAAAGATATGTATGATTGAAGTATTCAGATAAGAAAAACTCCGGGCGAGTTTAACTCCGGGCGAGTTTTTTCTTCCGTGTACAAAGTGAGTGCAGTGAGTTACTGAATATCACTTTGCATTTTCGCTCATTACTTGGCCATACAATGTCCATTTGACTTGAAATTTTCACACAATACCCTGTGGACATATGAGATAACAACAATATACATTGCATCAACCATTCATCACTTTTTGCACATTTCAACAAAGTTACTAGATCCCTTTAAAGGGGAACCACATGCTGGCATTTTTGCTCACTGTTACTGATAACCGCATAATTCCTGTCACTTCTGGGGTGTATTCTGAAAACGATTTTAAGTTAAAATTTATTGTATCTACGTCATATCTACGTCACTAAAATATATTTTAGCAAATCGCTATTCCTTAAGTACTGTTTAATATTTTAGTGACGTTGATATGACGTAGATACAATAAATTTTAACTTAAAATCTTTTTCAGAATACACCCCGTAACCACTGTTGTTGAGACTGCTGCTATGTCGGTGGTTGCGTAACTTGCTTTTGTTAGTGCATGCTCAGATGACGTTTCATGCCTCCAGTGGTCAGTTAATGGTTTAAATAACATTGGTTATTTCCATTATTAATGGTACCCAAGAGGAAATATGGGATTAGAAGTAACAGGAAGTATGCGCTCATCAGTAACATTGAGCAAAATGCCAGCATTTAAAGCTGAATGAGTATAGATTAGGTACTTTCCATCTCTGACAAACAACTTGTTTTGAAATTTAAAAAAGGGAAAACCACAGAAACTAATCATCATCAGAATAATCCATTAGGAATGGTTTATTTTTATATTTTGTAGCGTTTATTTCAGAGAAATTCTTATTTCCGTTTTTGTTTTTACATTAGGGCTTATTTTCAAGGCTGTCTGCATTTAAGTATGAATTGAGGAATTCAACATGATATACCTGCTAAGGGTTTATAACAAATATGTTTTGTCTTTAACAGATTCATCATACAAGCCAAAGAACCATTTTGAAAGTCTGTTAAAAACATTATAAAAATGTATTTTACAAAAGACATGATAACATGAACATCATGGTCATGTGGTAAAAATTGAATATTTAATCAAATAAAAGAGAGTAAGAGGGTAAATGCTGTTGCCGGTCATTATACTCTTATCCGCTCAGGCTCAGGCACGGACATGAAGATGCCTCCAAAAGAAGGACACTGTCTTTAAGCTTATCAGCAATAGAGTCTGTAGTAGTTGTCCGCAGGTGCTTATATCAGAGATAGTGACTATATCAGAGAAAGTGTCCTGCGAGGAATCTGAGCGCACATCAAAGAGACAACGTATCTGACCCCCTAGGCCTACAGCAGTTGTCACACGCACTGGGTAGCGTGATGGCAAAAAGAAAGCCGATACTCCTAGTAGTACTCGGGTTTGCAATTTTATGCATTTTCTGTGTTATCTGTGGTATTTTGCAAGTTCCAAGAGTTCCCATTGCAGTGTTAGATTGTGTGACACGTGTGTGTGTGTGTTTTTTTCTGTTTTTGTTTTTGTTTTTGTTTTTTGGGGGGGGCATCTGCCCTACGGTTGTTACATCGCACTAAGCATAGGTTTGTATTCCTTCCACGATTGTATGCATTTTCTGCGTAGGCCGTAGCGCTTTACAAGGTGTGCAGTTACTACACCCATCACACGCTTTGGACAGAAGGAAATGAGCGCAACACCCGGGGGTGTCACTGCACATTGGCCATGTGTACGCATGATCGATAAATGGGTCAATTATCACAAGTGTTCAAGAACACAAAAAAATTCACAGAAACAGAAGAAAAAATAAGTATATTTCATGACTATGTTCGCGGTGATGGTTAAAAATATTACAAATTTCATTAAAATGTTTGTGAAATTTGAAAATAGGGTTGACAATTATATTTTATCTGTGTACTCAGGGGTATTTTCGTTAATGTGTGCTCGAAATGCAAATGCAGAATCGCCACATGCTGTCACATGCACTAGGCAGTGGGACATGCATTCTGTGTGGGTGAGTGCCTAGGTTTAGGTTTGTATCTAGGGGCATTCCTCCCAAGATTGTATGTATTTTATGCGAAGGCCATGGTGTTTACAAACTGCAGGATTACTTCAACCTTCCCATTGCATGAAGTAGCAAGTAGAGTGTGTTGAGGGCACTGGCGTAGGTCCTTACGTAATACCTATTGTTCAGCGGGGGATGAATGAATAGATCATCCCCCCTGATCAATAAGTATCAATTACAGATCTATGCCAGTGGTTGAGGGCAGTTGGCTCTCGGTCGTCACAAGATGATGAGAGTAGGAATTGAGTTTCTGATCATAAGAGAGCCAAGGATGGTACTAAGGATTCTTTGCCCCCTCCCCCTCCCCCTCCCTATCCCCCTCCACCCCTCCCCTGTCTGTCACCCAGTCTGGGTTGATCCTCACTAGGCCACTGTCACATCGCTATGAATGGCCTAGGCTAATGAAATTAAGATGATGAGAGTGGGAATTGAGTTTCTGATCATAAGAGTGCAAAGGATGGTACTAAGGATTCTTTGCCCCTCCTCCCCACCCCCCTCCCCCTCCCCTACCTTTCCCCCTCCACCCCTCCCCTGTCACCCGATCTGGGTGTATCCTTACTAGGCCACTGTCACATCGCTATGAATGGCCTAGGCTAATGAAATTAAGATGATGAGAGTGGGAGTTGAGTTTCTTATCATGGAGTGCCGAGGATGATAATATGGATGCGCCACAGCGCCAGTTAGTACGAGGACTGTCAGGGATGAAGAGTGTGGAGTGCGTTGGTGAAGTGTGATTGGGTGAAGTGTGATTGGCACAAGTAGCTAACATAGGGCCTCTATGTCGCTATGGGGACAAGTGAAGGTGGAGGCACTCTTTCTGCCGCCATTTTTGCCCATTCCAATGTGTAGACAAAAATATGTATTTTTGATGCAAATAATTTCCTTTCTTTCTTTTTTTTTTTTTTTTTTTGGGGGGGGGGGGGGGGGGGGGGCTAAATGCTGCCCCCTCCCTTCTCCAGGAATCCATGCCCACACTCATTGCACTCATCTGGTTTAATTGGCATGCTCTTCTGACTGCCTTTGCGGATCACCCTCCATCAGTGATGGGGGTTGAAGGATTATGATAACCACCCCCCCCCCCCCCCTTCCCTTCAATCCATAAATGCAAACAGAGGCCCCTTACAACATACTTGTTACATTGAATAATATAAACATAAACTTGATTTATATAGCACATGACATCTAAACATAAAAGCTCACACTGTGGTCTATGAACAATGTAAAATTAAATCATATTCAACATCATAATATTTAGGTACCAGTCAGCTCCCTGATCAAACAAGCAAAATGGGGTTGAGGGATTTCCACAACCCCCCCCCCCCCCCCTCCCTTTCTTGTACATCATTCAAAATGCAATAAAAAGGGACCTAATAACACTTAACCCAAATATCTCTGGTTGTGGTCTATGACAAATGTGTTTACAGACTAAATTAAAATCGTCCTCAACATCAAAACAAGCAGGTGCAGATTCTATCACATGATTGACAATCTGTACAATCACTGCCTTACATACAAATGCTCTCACTACCAGGACACAACAAGTTCATTTACAGTCAAAACCTGTGTATAATGAGTTAGTGACTACCTACTGGAAACCCGAAGAGTGACCCATTGTAGACAGGTGCCCTCAGACAGGTACATAACATACATAAACTGGGCTCCAAAAGAAACTTATCACTTCTTCAGAGCGGATTAGCTATAATACTCCTTAGCAAGCTCATCTAAAAAATTATGTTTGCTTTAGTCAACAAAGAATAAATAGGTGAAATCGCAAGAGGTCATTTTTCAAAAATCACAGAAACTGCATCGCTTTCCGGGCACAGAGCTCGTACGGACAAAAACCAGTCTAGTGGTTACATAACCCGCTTTGAAGTTGAATGAATAGGCTATTGAAAGTTCTGAATAGACCGCCTTTCGTGGAGGTTCGCAGCGAGAAGTTTCTGTGATTTTTGAAAAGTGACATGTAGTGATTCCATGTTATTTTTCTCTTTTTTGGCAAAAGCAAACGTTTAATTTTTCAGATATGCTTCATAAGGAGAATGATAGCTTATCTGTGTCTTAATATGATTCAATTTGATGCTATGGATTTTAGTGAGCGTCGCTCTGAAAAAGTGATAAGTTTCTTTTGGAGCCCAGTCTCAACTAAATAATCTTCATCATCAAAAACAAGCAAAACGGATTACCCCCAGCCAACTTGTGTACAGAAAGTGGCCACTGTAGATATATTGTAGGTTTCCTCTTTTAGACAGGTGCCTTAAACATTGTTTTTTCTATGCAAGGGGTCACTTTCGGTGGTCACCATAGATAGGCAGGTTGGCAGGCTAAGACAGGTTTGTCTGCCATACTCGGCACCAATGATGTTTCCATGTTACTCAGAGGGTTAGACGTTATGCTAGATCACACATTCTTCCCCAGTTGTTCCTATCTTCCAGTGAATAGATACCAGAATAGATCTATCAATTAACCTACAAGTGCTTGACAACAGCGCTTTGTGGCTTCACTTTCAACGTTTCGCAGTGACTTGCAATCCTGAGACAATCGTGACGTCAGTGCTATCTCACTGTATTTTCAAATTAAATTTTTTCTTCTTTTTTTTTTCTCTTAAAAATTTCCCCTCACTTTCTCCGATTTATATTCACCTTCTGACCATATTTAATCTGTGTGACACCTACACAGGGTAGGAAATACACGGAGGGCTGAGGGCGATTTTGCCCCCTAATTTCAAAATAGCCCCCTAAAATCAGTAGGTTAGCCCCTAAAAGTACCATAGGGTAATATGTGAAATATTTTGTGATATCCATCAGATTGAAAAGTAGCCCCCTAAATTGAAAATTAATTCTTTCCATGGTCATGCACCTACATGTATTAATACAGGTAAAATCAGTGCTATTCATGCTATTCAGACCAGCTTAATTAAACTGAAAGAAGTTGCAAACCCCACACTCTTTCTTCAATATGGGCTAAGATCTGGCATGCACTCGGGATCAAGATGATCAGTAGGCATGTACTTACCTGTTTTCTACTTGATCTGCAATCCACACAGAGTTCCCATCAGGTCTCGTAGGCAATGGGTTAACTTGACCAATTTCACAGCAATTGTTTCTCCAATGTTTTTTTTATCTCCACCCTCTCAAACAGAGCCTTAAATCAGAGTGACACCGATTAAATAATTCAATTCTCTGCTCCATAGAAGGAAAATGTCATAGTCCTTTTCAGCAGACTTTCATTTGAAGACACTTTTTACATCTAGGGGCACTTTATGGGATACACGTCCACTTAACCCCATTCCCACCCAGTTCCTGTAAGTTAGTTATTAAAGTTAAAGTCTTTCCCGTACCAATGTTGGCACATAAGGCGGCGCCTATCTCCGTTTCAATAGCCCTAGGCCACACGTCTACTAAATGTAGCAAAAGTTACAGAAGGGGGCTAGTCCTCTGGTAACTCGTGTGATTAACTTTCCCTTCTCCATTCTATAAATGCTGAGTGTCTGGCTAGAAGGCAGAAGGTACCATTTTTAAAGTCTTTGGTATGACCCGGTCTGGGTTCGAACCCGGGACCTCCCGTGCATGAGGCGGACACCCTAACCGCTAAGCCACCATGCTCGGTAAGCCAGGGGTTTAATAAGGATAGATTTGGTAAGTCTGAAAGGGGTTTTACACAATTCATAATTCATTCACTTTCTCACTCATCTCCGTATCACTCTCACTGATTGTACTGAGTGAGGCAAAACTCCTGAAATAACTTCACACAGTTGGTTGTCTCTGTGAACGTAATGCGATCATAAGATCACTGAATCTGAAATCTGCGGAACAGGCTTTGTATACATAGCCCAGAAGGTTCCCCCTGCGGGTAGTGGCGTAGCTACGAGGGGGGGGGGGGCACATTCCCTCCCAATAATTTGACAATAATAATACAAAACATAATGGATACAAAACTTGGGGGGGGGGCTGGGGCACAGGGGGCACATTCCCTCCCAATAATTTGACAAAAATAATACAAAACATAATGGACAAATCTTGGGGAAAATAAAGAAAGTGTGCCCCCCACCCCCAATCAGTCTGACCACCCTATGACACTGCATAACTAAGCAAGAGGGGTTATTAATTGGAGCTTGAAATACTGATGAAGCTGGACCAGCCTGAGTGAAAGGGGTTATAATTCATTTTGACTGATTGTATTCAGGCCAAACTCCTGAAATAACTGCACACAGTTGGTTGTCTACCTGTGAATGTAATGTGAGCATCAATTCCGCTATAGGCATGTTTCCACTTCACATACATTTCAAATTTCATATCCACATATACAGGGTAAACAAAATAATGACAATAAAGGAACAAGTGAGAACTACCAGTCAATAACAAAATTAAACACAAGGGCTCGGGGCAATAAAAGAGCCCCCTTAAAATTTGCTTACAGTTCAATGCAAAATTAATTTCAGAGTGCTATTTTCTTAAGGAAACATTTGAAAAGAACTCCCCGAAAGTAAAATATTATTGCTTCCCTGCGCCAGTCACAGACATTCATTCATGCATGCTCATACAGTTAAAAGCTAGCTCTCATTCCAATGCACATCCTAACATTGTATGAATCTATACACATACATTTAACATATTTCATGTGCACTATATAAAATGTTTGATTAATTTAATGCATTAATGTTTTGTTGTTATCCCTGATACTACATTTTGTGTTTTTGAAACATGGCAATAAATGTAATCTGGATCTGAACAAAAAATATGTAGACTATTTGTATGCAATGTGATCCCTTGCTACAGGCATGTTTATCTAACACATTTCATAGCCATATGGGGCAAAAATATTATCTCGCATGACAAACATTGCATGTCACAGAGACATTCTTTCATTCATGTGCACACTGTGTAGGTACATTGCAAAAACATGCACGTATACAGTACAGTCACAAGATAATTGGCTGGTTTTGAACCATATCTGATGACCATGGGTAATCATAATGCTGCAGCGCTTTTAAATACAGAGCTTTAAGTGCAATCTATTATGATTATTATTATAATTAAATATACATACAAAGATTTATTGAATTACTGGACTGAAACCAGATCTGATGGTTCCCAAACAATGAAAACACTTCAAAGGCTGTTAAAATTGGTTCCCAATTCGGACATGTATGTAAAATGATAACATGAAATTTGGTTGCCCAAGGCTCATTTTCATTTTTAGTGATCCACCATGCCTGTGAGCCCTACACACACTACAGTAATAGTAATACACGCACATGATGTATGCACACATAAACACAAGGCACGTATGTACGTGTTTGTTCATGTACACACAGTATCTTGCAGGCAAGGTCAACATTATTAACAAACAGAACAAAATCACAGGCAGATATATTTCAATTGATATCCTGAGTACCAACCCAACATATGTTTCGAGGGATTCAGCACTTCTCATAACTGTGAATTACGACATCAAGTCTCGTGTTTTGACAAGCCAATTTACACAAATAGCCAAATAGTCGCCGGGGGCAACCACCATCTGGCACAGGTTTCCCCAACGAGGACGCGAGCACCGAGAGACGATGACGTAGTTCGGACTGTCACATGAATTAATAAGAGATATTTACAACTATATTTCAATTGTGTTGTACAATGTACTAGATCTATTACCAATCGGAGACAAATGGAATAGCATACACAACACACATTTCCACAGACTGCATCAATTTAACCAATTCACTGCAGGAGCCTGGTGGATCCTGTATTAACTCTATGGGGATTACAACATCTAGTATGGACAAGGTTAAAAGAATCAGGCTCTACAAACCCACCTGCCCGACCAAGGAAAACATTTAATACATTTATTACATCAGGGGCTACTTTTCAAGCTTTCCTGCATGAACATAGTACTCCAAAATTTGTTTGACATTGAACTCTATCTATCTATTCAAATTTATAAGGCTCTTATGTGATTTTGAGGGCTCCTTTGGCATTTTGAAGGCTAAATAGCCCTGAGCTTCCATTTATTTGTTTCACTGTCAGCTCAATTGCCTGAGGCAAGTGAAGGACAAGAACAATTCAAAGTATCACAATCAAAGCGAGTAATTTAGATCTCAATAATTGAGAATAAAACAAGACTATGTGAGAAAAAAAGAATTTCAGCACATGTACATTTTGGGGTAAGCTATTATTCAAGAGACTTGATTAACATGATATCACAAACAGAACTTTGATAAAAGTTTTAAACTGAATATTGTCAGACCTTCCATCCCCCAAATACAAACATACGCATGCACGCACGCACACGTAAAACACACACACACCATACACACAATACAAACACAGAACATTAGTTTTAAAAACAACCTTTGACAACAATCATAAATGACCTTGCCTTATTAAAAGGAAAAAAAGGTTAAAGGATACAGGTTAAATAACAGGAAACACTCTTGAATAAGTACATTGTCTGCATTGTCACTCCCTTGTTTTTTAATAGGTTTGTTTTTAAACAATACCCTTGCTGTGCCTTGATTTTACCTGAATACTACAGAGTAACCGTAACTTGTTTTCATTTTAGACTGATAACATACATTGTATGTAGAGTCATATACTTGACTTGTAAACATACATGCATGAAAATAAGGTGAGGCATAAGCTTTCAAATTTAATACTAGCAGAATCATAGACCCCTACCAACTCTCATTTTAAAGGCATTTTTTAGTAGAAAAACAATCGTTACCAGTATATTTCTTGTAAATCATACTGTTTTTTGTTTAATTTCTATAATTTACTAACATACAATTTACAGGACTTATAATAATAGATATTCATTTTGGAATCTAACTTACTCCCAAGTCCCTATTTTTCACTCATTTTTATCTTTGTGGGGGGGGGGGGGGGGGGGGAAGGTGGAATAATGAATAAAAGATTGGTCACGCTGAAATAAACACAATCACAAAGTGTTCAATATATCCAATAAATCGACCCTGTGAATCCACCTAGGTGAATATGAATGGAACTTAAATGTAAATGTCTTCTAAACAGGAATTCTGGATTGTTACACATCTATACAATGCAGAACTTGTACTACTACTAGGTTGAAAAGCCATAATTCTGACAAAGGTGATCCGTGTCCATTCAATGTGGATGCCTAGGGGAGTTGTCGTACCAAGAAAGTGCACTTTTGCGGAGAGTAGTTCCTGTAGTAAAACTACTCTTGTAAACCATATTCAAATAATATTCCATTGTTGTTGTTTTTTAATTGAATGATGCCTAGAGCTGGATTAGTCTCTAGTCACCATCAGTATTGTACTATGTACATGTACTGATATACTATATAGGTGTATTCATCGGCAGACAGGGCGCTGGTTATTTCCTCATAAAAATGTTTTGCTTCTTCTGTATTTGTGATATATATGATTTGTTTTACTGTGAAATGTTGACATAGATTTATACATTCATATATATGATATGACATTTGTAAATAATATACATGGATAATAAGAATTTTAACTTTCCCATTGTTGTAGAATATTAAATTATTGTAAATACCATGGCAACAGCTATAATGTTATGTGTTGGTTGGCTGTTGACACAATATAACTTTACAATAACTGGACAATATGATACATGTTATGAAACATTGCTCTTGTGTATAAATTAGACTAGACGACACATGTACATGTACATGTAGATAAATTACAATGACTGTTATTCTTCTAATAGTTGGTACTGTTCCAGCAAACAGAAACTGAAACCGAAATTGGTTTCATAAATCTGAAAACACTCGCATAGAAAAAACAACACATACAATGTATGTATCATTCCGGTACACGCTCTATGCAAAAGAGCCAAATACATAAATTTGCCATGCGGTGGCGCACATTTAGGGGTAAAATGATTTGTGAGGCACATAATAATACAATCCCGTCGCTGCTGTATGATTTATAGATGGTGTCATGGATAGCAGCACACTGGGAGATATTATACCCCACAAGTATCAATCATATATATGTGCCCTTTTCTCATCGAGAGTCACGCTACTTCTAAAATCATCAGTCCAACTTTTTATTTGAAAAAAACCCTTTGTTTTGTCTCATCAAGAGTCAGGTTATATCGGAAATGATCCATCTCGCAACAGTCTTTTTATTTGAAAAAGATTCACTCTTTATTGTCTCATCGGGAGTTAACACTGGGAGATATTATACCCCACATGGATCAATCATATATATGTGCCCTTTTCTCATCGAGAGTCACGCTACTTCTAAAATCATCAATCTCCGAACAGTCCAACTTTTATTTGAAAAAAATCTATTTTGTTTCATCAAGAGTCGGGTAAATATCGGAAATGATCCATTTGGAGCAGTCCAACTTTTTATTTGAAAAAGATTTAATCTTAAAGGGGTAGTTTAGTTTTGGTAGAGAGGGCGCTGCACATCGCAATTTTTTTGTGAGGTAATGAAAAACTGAGTGTCGAATTTGAGAGAACATGCAATTTTAATGGCAGAATAAACTTTATTTGGTCAAAATCGACCCAGAAACGGCTGAAATATCAATAAATATATCTGATCTTATAATTATTTGGGGCCCAAATAATTAGATGATTTTTTGAAAAAATAAAAAAAAAGTTGCACTTTTTCAAAAAATTTTAAAAGCATTTTTTAAATGGTTGTTGATGATCTCGCTATTTAATCATTATATCAACAAAACATCACATGCATAATTTTGGTTGAAAATGGTTGAAACCAATGCCTTTTAAAAAAGCGCCCTCTTGTGTTTTAATGGCTCTTTTTGAATGATAACAGGCGTTTTACTTGGTCGTTTGTAATTTTGTATACCTTTCGAGCATGGTGGAGTTATAACTATTAGTTTATAATGTTACTGTGCAGGTTTTGGCTACTAAAGTTCAGCCTTACCAAAACTAAACTACCCCTTTAATTGTCTCATCAAAGTTAACACGACTTGGAGATATTATTATATCATGTATCAGCGCCCTTTTCTCTAAGTCATGGTATTTATGAAATGATCGATCTAGGAACTGAACAACTTTTGATTTAAAAAAAAAACACTCTTTATTGCTTCATCGAGAGAGTCGACACAACTGGGAGACATTTTACGCCACATGTATCAATCAGTTATAATGCACCATTTTCTCATCTAGAGTTTATTTCTGAAATGGTTGATCTAAGAGCATTCATATTTTTCTATTTGAAAAAAATCTTTTTATTGAATGCATTCTGGAGGCAAATTAAATATGGCTTCAAATGACTTTGGGCAATAGTTTTCAGTTTTTGCATTGTTTGGGGCCACCAAATTCTGGTTTTGGGCAGGCAAAATTTGATAGTCCATCTCTATTATATTTAATAGCCCGACTGGGACACCAGTAAACAAAATTCCCGTGCTGGATGAAATAAATACTGAGGAAACAATATGAAAATGGTGGGTGAAAAAATGAATGTCTGATCCCTAGGAGCTATATGTTGGGAAATGATTTCTGAATGAGATTAAATTATTGGGACCCAAAAAATGCTTGTTTCTCATCGTTTCAGGCACAACAAAAATCAGCTTTGGGACAAGCAATATTTGATACATCTCTTTATACTTGCCTGACTGGTCCACCAGTTGTGAGAATTATGAGATGAGAAACTGGTGGGTAAAAAATTAGTGTCTGATCCCAAGGAGAGACGGGGTAGACTCAGGAAAACGATTTCTGAACGAGATGGAAATATTCATACATCATTCCCCAGCCTCCCTGGGGCAAGGACTCAGTTATTATTTATCTATTTATTTTATTCCAGCAATATTGAACCGGAAAGTGCAGTGGGGCACAACACTTAAAGGGCTCTAGTAACGTTGTACACTTTGTATTAACCATTCATTCATCACTTTTTGCACATGTCAACAAAGTTACTAGAGCCCTTTAATGCAAGGAGCCAATGTATTGATGCGATGGGGGGACATATGGTTATGGTGTGCGTACAAATCTGTGTCATATAAACATCGGGCTGCAGTAGCATACTGTAGCACTAATGAGGGCAATATGAAGCTGGTATATTAGAAAGCAGCATTTTGATACAGTCTTGGCCTAACCAATAAATGTCATATACATACATGTATATATCCTGAGATCTCAATTTCACATTTTGAGAAAATATGAAAACAGATAATATACAGACACAGGATAAATATCTAGTCAGTTATATTTAGGCTGTTTTGCCTTACAATTACATTCAAGTATTATCTATAGATATTATTAACAACAATACCCTTTTAAACAGGGTAGGAAATAAACAGGGGCGGAGGGCGATTTTGCCCCTTAATTTTCAAAATAGCCCCCTGACATCAGTAGGTAGCCCCTGAAATTACCATAGGGTATTACAATGTATGTGAAATATGTTGTGATATCCATCAGATTGAAAAAGTAGCCCCCTAAAATTAAAAATTAATTCCTGCATTGTGACACAACTGAATAGTATTTGTACTGCTAAAAGAAATTGCTATATCTATAGATAGTTTAACAACAATACCCTTTTAAATATTACAGTAATTACCCCATTAGGCAGTTAACCAAGTATTTCAGACACCATGTTCCTATCTAGAGGTATTAATTAACATTTTGAATGCCAGGGATTTTACAGCTCTGTGGCATTTGTATGATGTATTGCGAGGTACAATTTATATGCAGCAGTGGCACTCAGGGGTTAACAGGTAAACATTACATTCATGTGTACAATATATACATGGACGTGTCTCGCGCCATAGCTCATTAATTTGTCAGTCTCGATTGGTGTCGGGCTGTCGGCTCTCTTTCCGACCAATAATGAATTTCACCTCGCCAGAGGCACCAAGTCAGGAAATGAGGACAAGTTGTTAATATTTTACCAATTGCAAGAAAATAGGTTAGGACTATTAATGAAGAGTAGGGAAAATCCAGAAAATTATATTTTGTACAGCCGGATTCAAATTCACAATTTTGAAACTGGAATTTTAGAATCTGTTGCTGCTGATATATAAACTACATTGTATACACACTTGCAGACATTATATAATCATTACTAAAAAATATAAGTGTGAAATCACAAGTTTGTACTTTCATATAAACAATATTAAACCTTCTACTTCATGGTACACAGAATCTCACAGTATGTAATGTTTATAAATAACCTTTAGAAGTCTTTATGAACAAAATGCACTTGAGTTGTACGATTCATTTTTTAAATTAAAACTAAAACAAGTGGTAGTACCAATGACAAAATGGCACAGATTAGTACCAAGTATCATGGACATGATTGACAAGATGTGAATGTATAAGGATGCAAAATATGTAACCCCATTAACCCACTAAGTACAATATAATGTTGATGATATCGAGTTACTGTGCTCTCATCATCCAATGGTGAAGCACTATGCAGTTAACTGAATTCTGAAACAGATCCATGGCCATGCCAGTGAAGAAACTGAAATCATTTGTGTGTAAATTTTGGCATGAAAATAGAAACAATGAGATCTATTCTCAAAATGAATGCTTGACAAAATGTATAAGGATGCAAAATATGTAACTCCATTAACTCCTAATGTGCCAAGCTCGCATTTTTGCGAGTTACAATGCACACAAATGTCATAGAGCATTAAAATCCCTGGCACGTTAAGAGTTAACCCACGTAGTACAATATAATGCTGATGTAATTGAGTTATCAATATTAGCTCTCATCATCCAAAGGTATTACACATACATGTAAGCAAGGGCATCAACAGCTTCTTGAAAGTGGGGGGGACATTAGCGAGGGAGCGAAGCGACCGAGCGGGGGAGGGTGTGGGAGGGGGTGTCCCCCTCCCACAGTAGGGAGATTTTGCACTTTTGGGCTTGAAATTGTGCGATTTGGTGCATATCTGAGACAGAAATTTCACATACATGTATGTCAGAGTGAAATCTATGAAATCTATGAAATCTATGGATCAAACATACATAATGTATACACTTATGAACAAAAGTGGGGGGGGGGGGGACAATCCCCTCCACTTTCAAAAGTGGGGGGGACATGTCCCCCCCCGTCCCCCCCGTCCCCCGCCTGTTGACGCCCATGCATGTAAGTAGTTATTAAATGAAACAGATCCATGGGAGACGCAGTGAAGTATGTGAAATTGAAATCAAGGAGTGAAACTAAAATCATGTGTAAGTTTTCACATGAAAATAGAAACAATGTATCATATCATTCTCAAAATTCATGCGTGACAAAATGTTCTTCAATGCCATTTATAGACATTCAACATAGTACATAGTACATTTGATTCATGAGTCATACTCTCATATAGCTGTAATCCAGCCTCCAGACTAACGTTTTTCCTTACAGGCCCATTTGGGCAAGTAAAATCATAATTTTTCAAATTTTACTTACCCGAACAGGAAATTTACTTTCCCGAGAAAACAATGTGAAAATAAAGACAAATGAATTGTGCTAGGTAGCTCTTCTCCTTGGCAAATTTCTCTCTTTTTTTCTAGAAGAGATGAGATTCAAATGAGAAATTATATTTTCTCTCGTAGTTGAATGAAAATTTTAGTTGCCTGAGTGATAGGGCCACCAAATTAGACCATTTATGAATTTCACTTGCCCAACATCAATTCTGAATTGCCCCGGGCAATAGGGCAAGTGCTAGTGTCGAGCCCTGCTGTAATGATAGCTGGCCATGACTTCATATGGCTCAAGTCACCTTTTAAAATCATGTTTAGAGTTGGGAATAATTATAAAAAAACAAATTTAGCTCATTTAAATTTTTGAGACAAATTTGAACTAAACTAAAAACGGCAATATACGGGGCCCAAAGCACCCAGAGCTCTAGCAAGTTCATATCATATTCCGGCAAAAGCATACATACATATTTGGCGAAATTCGGGCAAAAAAGTTTGTTTGGCAGATTCAGGTTAAAAAGTGTATAATTTTGTTGCCAGCTTTTAGTGGTGAAAACTTTTTTTTTCTTCTTTTTTTCTTGTCAGGTGAAAAAGGGGAAAGGTGTTTTTTTAATAGCCCCCCCCCCCGCCCCCACCCCCCCCCCCCCACCTCCCCCCCCCCCAAACTGGAAAAAAATGTGCCCATATTGCATGGATGAATATCTCTATCAACTTTTCTTTCTGTCTGTCTGTCTATATCTCTCTCATAAATAAATGTTCATTCTCTACTTACCCTGTTTCCCAGGTAACCAACAGAACAAATTTCACTTCAACACAGCTACATGTAAAGTCCCAAGAGATATACGTGCAACCCATGTATTTCTGGATGCAATTATAAGGCATGGATTCACAGCCAAGCCCTACAGTGTGTAATTGCCCTTGGAAATAGTTCAATGATAACATGATTCCTAGAATTCTAGGTAAATCATAACTCTAGGGCCATACATGTATGTGTTCACATGGGTATACTATGGATATTAACCTTTTGGATCTGCTTATAAATATATAGTGTATACAGTTCTATGAAATATTGATTCAGGAATCCAAGAATTCTCAATAAATCATAACTCTACGGCCATACATGTGTTCACATGGGTATACTAAATGTTAACCTTATCCATCGTACCTATGTGTAGTGTATATTCTGTACAGTTCTATGAAATGTTGATTCATGAATCTGAGAATTCTCAATAAATCATAACTTCAGGGGCCATATGTGTTCACATGGGTGTAGCATAATATTTTGTTAGTGTACAATTATAAGACTAAAAAAGTACTAGGAAATAATTGATTCATAAATCTGAGAATTCTCTATAAATCATAACTCCAGGGCCAGATGTGTTCACATGGGTATACCAGCATATATGTTGTTATCCCTCTCAATCAAACTATAGTGTACAAGATTTGTAAAAAGTTCTACAAGATATAAATTCTTCATGATTCCAAGAATTCTCAGTAAATATAACTCCAGGGCCATTAATGTGTTCACATGGGTATAACAGCATATTTTGTTTTCAATGTAACTATAGTGTAGAAGACTGTAAAGTTCTATGAAATAATGAATCATGAATCTGAGACTTCTCTGGAAATCATAACTCCAGGGCTATAGAGTACAGAAGCCATGACATCATAAAAACACTTTTTTAGAATTTTCAAATTTGGACTTCATTTTCAGAAAGAGCATAACAAATAATGTCCAGATACCGAAAATCAAAGGAATAGGTTACGTATTGGCTGAGATATGCCCATCCGAATAAATTTTACTTCAATGAGCAATCAGTGTTATAGTAGGGTGTTCAGGTGATTTTTTTCTTATATAGCTGAGGCTTAATTTCCTCAAAAAGTTGATAGAGTGTAATTTTAGAAGAATAAAACAGTTAAAATTTTGAAAATCGGCCAAAGCGTTCCGGAGTTACAATTTTTTAAAGAATTATTTTTAAGGGAAATTTTTCACATTGGTCACGTGACTTTTTCTTTTATTTCTATTGTTTTACAAACGGCACCATTATGGTACTCTTTGTAAGAGATTTACCATGTATGTTTAAAACATATTAATCAATATCTCTGTGATGCAGGATCCAACAACGATGAAATTTTCTACATATCTCCGCAAGATACAGTAGATTGTGATTCATATTTACTTGACATTATTAATCAGATTTTAAATATGCAAATTTATGCAAATTTATTCAATTATATGGAAAATGGTGCTATCTCTTGAATTTAATGAGTCAGAAATCTAGTTTTCACAAATTTCATGCATATCCTTGCAAGATACAGGAATTTGTAATTCATATTACTTGATCTTAGCGTTAATAATTAAATATGCAAATTTATGCAAATTTATGCAGTTTTTTATGAAAAACGGTGATATCCCTTTAATTAAACGAGTCAGAAATCTAGTTTTCACAAATTTTGTGCATATCCTTGCAGGATACAGGAATTTGTAATTCATATTACTTCATCTTAGTGTTTAATAATTAAATATGCAAATTTATGCAAATTTATGCGTAATAAACATAAATGTTCATATCTCATGAATGGAATGGGCCAAATGCACTCAATTTTTGCCAATCAAGTAGTAATATCATAGATTTAAGTATATTATGTAATTGATTACTAAATAGTTACCCATCTTATGTTTTTCTTTGTTTTATGATTTGTTAATGTATTGTATTGTTTTTGCGTAACATACACAAAATAATGTTTATAAATCATGTATTATTTTTTCTTTTACTTCTTGGATATCAAACAGGTAATCAAGTTAATATGACTCAAGAACAAGTGGTTTGAATGTATTTCTTTTGTTCTATATTGTTTTTTTCTTGATTTAAATTGTTTTTCTTTGTTTTATATTGTTTTTCTTTGTCTGTTATTGTTTGGTCTCAACTAACATTCATATTTCTAACGGTTTTGTCTTCTTAAATTTAATTATGATTATCAGACTTCAACAACATTCACACAGGAGTATACTTATTTATAGTGGCAGTGACACATGAACACACACACACACACAAGAAACCCACACAAACAGACATCTTATATAATATAAAACCGTCAAATTTAATGCAACACCTTTTCTTTATGCATGTTTTCGTCATCTTTTTATGACCTTTTTGTTACATCTATTTTAATGTTTAATAATTACAAGGATTGTGTCAATGTTTTCCTTGATTCATTGGTTGTTCTTTTGTTCATTTTCTTATTCACTGTTGCATATTTAATTGTTCTTGTTTCACTTCATAATTCTTTACTTATTTAATTGCAAATGTTGCTTTGATTTGTCCCCCCTTCAAAATCTAGTTTTATATTCATCATTCTTAAGAATTATTTTACTGAACTTTTATAACAGATTGTTTATTTGTTGAAAGTGTTTTGACATGCTTGATTAAATCGCAATACATTTGTTTTGATATTTTGGTTGTTTCCCATCAAATGAAAAGAGGGGAGATGCATCATCTTTCTTCATGACAGATCAATGGGATGTCTCCTCGATGCCTTGTCCTTCAAGACTATTATTTCATGTCGATTTGTCCCCTCTCTTACGTGTTGCATCAAAAATAACTGTTTCTGATTAACATTTCCTCTGCTCTGCCTCATCATCTTCATGTTCGCAGCTCAGTGTCCAACATCTAAAGTCTAAAGATTCATAAAATCAGAACAAATTGATTTTTTATAAGAAAAATAACAAAGGCGATCTAAACTTTGTGAACAAAGTACAAACAAAAAACCCATCTCAAGTTGTCTAAACCATATTTTGAAGAATATACACAACTTGTTTACAAGTCAGCGTGACTGACAGTGACACACTTCAAAAGTCAAAATTCATGACGCAAACTTACGACATGGACAAATCTAGTATTTGTATACTATTTAGTTACAAATCCCTTTACTTTTTCTGCAAACGATTTATTAAAAAAATTGTATCAAGGACAAGAAAAATAAATATTCAAGCCCTAAGCATTTCTTTATTATCCAGTAAATGCGTAATATTCCAGTCTAAAGCTACACTTTATTGAACGAAGAAGAAGAAGAAATAGCCGACAAATTCACATTCACATTCACATTCACATTCACCGACACAATAATGAACGTACGGGACTGGGATTTTCGAGACGGGGATCACGTCAAAATCGAAACTATTATCGAGTTTTAGCCCCTAAAATCGTATTATTTGCGATGTTCATACATTGGAAAATAGTTTGATTACAATTGTAATACGTACCCTGATGTCTTAGTCCTACAAAATATTCACAAACTAAAAAAATACCGAGTTTGACTCGATAATATTCTGTCAAAATCATACTGTTTACACAATGTTGGTCCGGAATGTACCATAACTTCTTGGACATTAGTTAATAATTATACTTTATTTGGGGGTTGTTTTTTTCATTATTTTACATCGGAGCTTTGAAATATAGTTAAAGATATTATTTCTATGATTACCAATCAATTAAATTACGTCAAAGACCCTCGATTTGCGGACAATTTTTAACTATATTCGCTTCTTCTGCGATAGATAACATTAACACCCCTACGTGAGAAATGTAGTTGCCCATAGGTCCGATGTCAAACCGAGCGGTCCTTTCAAAGCCAGCTGACGGCGGAGAACAAATTCGATCGCTTTTTTAAAGAATCTGGCCTTACTAATTGTATTTTCCGGGCTTCAAATTTGATAAAATATCGACAACCAATACATTTTCGGAATAAGCAGACTTTATATTTTCATACTTACTAACCTAAGTTGGGTGCAGATTACGGGAAAATGATGTAATCGTAGCTTTTAAAACTTCATGGCATTTTTTTGTCAGTTCTCTTTGAGCTACAAAAACTTAGGTTACATCGGCATGAAGGGCACTGTGTCGGCTTCAATCGGGTATATTCGGATAATTTTTTTCAAGAAAGATCTAGCCCGGAAAAGAGGAGAGAGGAGGAGAAGTTTTAGCGATGTTTTCCGAAAAGTACGATATTGCGGTGCCGTCGCATTGTTCCGTGATTTGAGTGCGAAGTTGTGTGTGGCTACGGAGTTTACGTAGTAATCGAAAGACACACACAGATTACTACACACTCGCGCAAAGCGAACTCACTACGTCATCACTCTGAACACCCTAGTTATAGTGCACTGGTTCCTAAATTTAGGAACCAGTGCACTGCAACACTGATTGCCCATTGACAAAAAAAATCATTCGGATGGGCATATCTTAGCCAATATATAACCTATTCCTTTGATTTTTGGTATTTGGACATTATTTGTTATGCCCTTTCTGAAAATGAAGTCCAAATTTGAAAATTCTTAAAAGAATATTTATGACATCATTTATGACATCACACTTCACCACTCTATATGTGTTCACATGGGTATACCAGCATAGTCTGTTAACCCTCTCAATCTTAACAAACGATATTGGTGATACTTGCTCTATTAACCCATTCCCTTCGAGTTTGTGAAATCCCCATTGACTTTGTACACAACCCACCCGGTTCCCGTAGTCAAGGGGTTAACTATAGTGTAGACGAAGACAATTCTTACAGATATATTGATACATGATTCACAGAATTTGAGGTAAATCATAATTCCATGGGGGTCACTATACACAGATTTGACTGTATTATATGTGATTCCTTTGAAATGATTACAAGGCAGACCAAGTTCCCTGTAAATTGATTATTTGAAATATCTTTATAATTTATAAATAGAAAAATAATCATTAGCTGGTTTCCTAGCAGAGCTGCCACCGAGCTGCACCAAATTTCCACTCATCACATTTTAATGGATTGTTCGCTTCACCTCAACCATTTCGGTGCATTATACGGTTTCATTTCAAGGAAATCTAATTTGTATGCTATTACAAATTTTAACTCATGTAACATTTTAATGGACTACATTCATGGTTCATTTATTTTCATCTCAACAGTTTCTGTGCATTATACGGTCTCATTACGAGGAAATCATCTAATTTGTATGCTATTTCAAATTTTAACTCATGTAACATTTGAATGGACTGCATACATTTATTTTCACCTGAACAGTTTCTGTGCATTATATACAGTCTCATTAACAAGGAAATTATCTAATTCGTATCCTATTTTAATTTATTTTAACTGGAATCTAACATTTTAATGGACTAATAATTTATTTTCATCTCAACAGTTTCTGTGCATTGTATGGCTTCCTTTCAAGGAAATTGGTGTTTCGAATTTCAACCTATAACATTTTAATGGATTAAATGTTGTAATTTTTATCTCAACGTTTTATAATATATGCATTGTATGGCCTCAATTCAAGGACATTATCTAATTTGAATGCTATTTTGGTCTAGATAGTGTCTCAAGGATCACATTAAATGTTTTCCGCTATAAATTGGTGTATGGCATCTAAATCTAATCCCTGAAGATTATCATTTCAGAGAAAAGGGTTGTAAACAAGGATAATTGGTCTGTTTTTTGTTTGTGAATAAAGTGTGATGTACAGCCTGTACACAATGATTAAAAAAGGGTTAATTTCTATAATAAATTATTGTACAGTTTCATACTACACACACAAATATAATGTGGTATATGTACATTAACACCAAAGCTAGAAATTATCTTTTTTTCAAATTGGCCCAGTCGGAGAAAATAAAGCAAAGATTTATCCCATTTTGCTAGCCCTAAATCAGAAGTTGGTAGCCCCAAACAAAGAAAAACATCAAACAGTCTATTTCATTTAATTAATTTATTTATTTATTTCAGATTTATAATTCAAAATTCAGATATATTTAAATCTGGTTGCCTATTCGAGCAAGGAGCTTCATGAAATTTCTAAGATTATGGTGGCCAATAGATAGGCAATAGCTGACTTTTGGTGGCCCCGGGGGCAGGGGCCCGATTACGGACCAGCGACATTTACCATGGTAATTAGCATCATTGGCTCTAACTCATGGATGTCAATATGCTAGAATAACATACAATTACTCATTCAACACTAAAGGATTACACTTGTAAGCATATCTAGAGATTAGTGGAACTACATGTAGGTCTGGTCCTGGGTCTGGTCCTAGGTCATGGTCCTGCTCTCGGCCGGTGAACAGGGCCCACAGTGGGCTAGTGCTAGTTTCCAGCTCTGTACACACAAATGTACATTATTTTTTGAATAAATTCACTCACTGCGACACCCATCCAAATTATTGAATGACTCACACTAGTGGCCAGACAAATATAACCACAATTCATTAAAAATAGCATAACACAAGCAAAATATAATTACTGTTCCAAGGCACAATGATAATATTGGAGTCACCAGTCTAAGAAAAAGTTATAAAAACAGTGACGTAAATGACTACACATGCACTTGCTGAACAAAAATTAATGCATGTCTGTGTCTCTGATACAAACTGGATGAGAGAATGCCTTCAAAATGACTGGATGAAGACATAATTGGTACGTCTCTACCACTATTTCTCATTAATTCTCAATCTCATCTTCTTCCCTCTACAGGGACAAAAATTAATTTCTGGGGCTACTTTTAGTTTTCAAGCTCCCTGCATGAATATATGGCACTCTTTACAAACCATGCGCAGGGTGTTCGCAAGATGGCACCATGCATCTCATTTACAAATTCAATCTATCTTTAATAATTCAACCCCAATTTATTTACGAACCCTCTCTCTTTCTCCTCCTTGATTATCACTATCTTCCCCTAGGGAGTTGAGAATGTGTACAAGATAATTGTGCAGGCCTGAACTGCACCACATGACCAGGGATAATAATAACGAAAGCGCTTAGAGGCTGTTCTGCATTAGGCGCTATACAAATTCATTATATTATAAATTGATTAATTATCAATATTTCTCAGACGTCTTGGCAATGCACAGCTGTGTAATATTTGCTTTCAATGACCTAACCACACTCTCTCTGCATCTCAGCCACGTTCTCCTTCTTTTCTCTTCATCCCCCCCCCCCCCAACCCCATCAATATTTCTCAGTCAGCTTAATGATGCAGAGCTTATTGTAAACCTATGATAACATTAATATAATTTAATAATTTCTCAGACATCTTAGTGATGCACCTGCTGACTGTGTAATATTTGCTTTCAATAACTCCATCACTCTCTCTCTGCATCTCAGCCTCATCCTCCTTCTTTTCTCTTCATCCCTCCCCCCCCCCCCCCCCTCATCAATATTTCTTAGTCAGCTTAATGATGCAGAGCCGATTGTAACTCTATGATAACACCAATAATTTCTCAGACATCTTAGTGATGCACAGCCGACTGTGTAATATAATTTGTCAATAGCTCAAGCAATTTCTCTATCGTCTTCATCCTCCTTCGTTTCTCTCCTGTCACCCCCCTCCTCTATCAATATTTCTCAGTCAGCTTAATGATGCAGAGCCGATTGTAGCCCTATGATAACATCAATAGCCAGTGACTCATTGCTGGATGACGGCGACAATTTGATATGACGACACTAGGCACCCCCCAGGGGCTCCTAGTGTCAACTCATCACTCCAGCCCCCTTGGAACATTCACAGCAATCACACACATGCTTGAACAGACCGAGAATCCTACTACGAACAAAATAAAGTTAAAGGGAAAGAGAAGGTTCATGGTTGAACTGAATTTAGGTGATTAGAAACTTGTGTTATTTTATAATAAAAACAAACTAATTGTTTATCATTCAACCATCCTCGAAGATCCGTAATGGCTCATTTATACATGTACGACGCTGTTTCCATTCAAATAGCAGCCATTTACAGAAAAGAGGGCAAGTTGGGCTAATAAACATGCTTTCTGTATTACATTTTTCAAATTAAATGCAACCATTTAGCTTTAAAATGGTTTAACCCAAGGTTGAATTACCACGCTACATGCAAGAAAAACAATGAAAGCAACATAATCAATTCGGCTAATATGCACTGTGCATGTGTTATTCATCCATAGTACTGAATGTGGGCTGGTGGTTTTGATTGAGTTCATGTCTCTGATAAAATGCACATTGTATCAAATGTTTTCCAAACCTTTTAGTCTTCCTCCCTTGACCCCTACATAAATGCATGCCAAGCCAGTGTCCTTGGGTATACTGTAACATCATACTTGTACCCCTAGGCCCACCACCCACATGTTATGTCTGGTAATGGAACTTCAACTTCAAACAAGTTGGATATATTCAGAAGCAATTAACCTTTCCACTTAGCAATGGCAGTGGTAATGGGGCCCTGTGATTCAAATTCTCGCTAGATGGCCTATTGGCAAATAGCTGTAATGAAGGCAATTACACAACAAGATAATGTCCGGTATATACCCTACACAAATCTAAGTGTGTTGCAAGCCAGAGACTAGCTTGCGGCTAGCTTGCAGCTGGCTAGCGGCAAGCTGAATATCGCACACTAATGACACACTTGAAATCTGCTGCACGCTCACAACTTAAGCTGAGATCGCCGCTAGCTTGCGGCACGCTTAAGATTTCTGTAGGGCTATATATATGGCCCAGTGATTACAAATGTTTGCCTAAATGTATCTGCAAAATAGCTTCAATAAAACACCGACTAGATTTTCATGCCAATTACAGAAAATCATAACTTCCGGTATGTATAAATATATATATATATTGAATAGCAGTTTCCACTGACATAGCAACGGTAGTGTGGCCCTGTGATTCAAAATCTAGCTAGAGATTGCTTGACATCTACGCTTCAATAAAGTCGCACACAACGGAGTTACATGCCAATTACAGAACATGATAACTTCCGGTATGTGCAGTATGAATATTATTCAGGAACAATTAACCTTTTTACTGACATAGCAACCGTAGTAGGGCCCTATGGTTCAAACTTCAAATTCTTGCTAGATAGCTTGTACATGTATGTATTGGCAAAATAGCTTCAATGAAGGTACAGTAGGTACACTGACTGGAATTTCATGCCAATTACCGTACATGACAACTTCCGGTATGTGCAGAATGAATACTATTCAGGAGCAATTAACCTTTCCACTGACATAGCAACGGTGGTGGGGCCCTGGGATTCAAATTCTCCCCATCACCTTAAGAAGGCGCATTTTGAAGGGAGATTCGTGCCAATTATAAAACGAGATAACTTCCGGTATGTGCAGAATGAATACTATTCAATAGCAATTAACCTTTCCACTGACATAGCGATGACAGTGGGGCCCTGTAATTCAAAACATCTCAATGCCACAAACACACAGTCAACCTGTAGACCTGTAAATGTAAGTAAGTGTCCATTGGCGTAGCGTGGTCAGACTAACTGGAGGGGGGGGGGGGGTACAAAATTAATGAGGGGAACACTCCATTGTATTTCTTTATTATTTACTTTATTGAGTATTTTCCCCTTATTTTTGTCCTTTTTTCCTTCTAATTACCCCTGTAGCTACATCACTGTAAGTGGGAAGCACATTCATGGGGCAGGGGGCTAAACATTGGCCCGATGCAAAAGATATTGTGGAACAACTCTACTTTCACATGTTATACTAGGGTTAGCACTTGAAACAAGTTGGACACATTCAAGAGCAGTCTAAACCTTTCCAACGACATCGCAATAAAATTGGGGCCCCTGTGATTCTTAACAGTTCACTGCCATTACACAGGTCTATCGACATCTACAAGTTCGTAGATTTCAAGTACAAGTATGTATATGGGGCAGGGGGCTCAACATTAGCCGAACGCAAATACAGTACCCTACCAATGATAATGTGGAACATCAGTGGTCCCAAATGTTATATACTAATGGCACTTGAAACAAGATGGATATATATTCAGGACCAATTAACCTTTCCAGGTAATGTAGTGGCAATGGCAGAGGGGACCCCTACAAAACATTCAATTATGTCATTTCACTCATATATTGAAGGTCAAAAGGCACTGGGGGAATTCCCCTAGCTGTATGAATCCTCTTCACCTTTCCCTGTTTCATAAAACTTTTGCCAATTGTTGTAATTGTCCAATTATTGTAACTACCATGGCAACGGCTAAAATGCTTGATGCTGATTGACTGTTGTCATAGTAGTTACAACAATTGGAAAAGTTTTATGAAACAGGGCCCTTTATGCCTGTAGAGGAGAAAAACATCAAAGTGATTTTTTTGTTAACAGGCTGCCCAAGTGCCCCCCCCCCCCCCCTCCTTTCCAGGCCTGTCATCCATGTTTATTAGTTTACTCTTGCCAGTTGCCACACCATCAAGGAACAAATAAATGTTCTTTTTCAGTGGCTGCACTGAAAGCTTGTCTGTATTTAAAAGACACCCTGAATTTTTTTTTCCTCACCCTCACCCATCTTAGATGTACAGTACATGTAGGGGGTGTTGGCTAGTACACTTGAGTCAAGGATCGCTAGATATGCACAGGTACTCTACTCTGCTAAAAGGCATGCTTGTCATGTACACGTAGTGGCCTAAAAAAAACCCATGATGCTATCTAGTAACATCGCAAGAGTTTCGATGAGGGGGGGGGGGGGGGGGGGGCTGGGCTGGTTAGGGGGGAGATTGGGCAAAATTTCCAGTGAGGGTGGCCTGTAGCCCTGTACCCTTAAAACAAACACACACAGATTGGCACTAAGAATTTCACTATTTTCACCTATAAAATGAGGAGGGACTACCCCATGCCATACACTGTGTTGTTGTGTTGTTGTTTTTGTGTTGTTTGGTGTTCAGCTACTTGTGTGTATGCTCACACAAACACATGTAAGCACACATACAGTTTAGTATTATTTCGTGTGAGTGCATATTTGCTTGAGTATGCAGTTCCTGAATATAGTTTACAGTGGGTTTTTGTTTTGGCGCGGTTTGGTGTGTTACATGTATATATATTATACTCAGTTGCTCACAAAAACACACATATATGTAAACAGCACATTTGTGTGATTTTATAATACTTGCAATAGTATGTAGACCTCCTGGATATCTCATTGCAGTTAAAAATGCTCTGTGATTTATGCACATTACATTACTTCTCCAATTTACTTCAGCCTTTAGGTGAAGTCAATGTCCTCAACACATGTTATGTAAATGTTATGAGTGGGCGAGTAGTGGGCATGCATAAAAGATCTTCTCTCATTGGCCGTCTCGTAAGAGTAGCAGCAAGTACACGCATAATCCTGTAAGAGCTATTATCCCTTAACATGCTTAATGAGCTTGGCAAAGACCGCTCTCGTCTAAATCCAGTCTAATGCTCGACAAATTGCTCTCAGGCATTGCATTTGCATAGTTTTAATGTACAGCTCTGACTATTCTACAAATTGCCATCATTTTCTTGTTTTTTAATAGTATCATAACAATTTATAATCTGTCGTAAAAAGTATAATCTTCTTACCGAAATAGTATCATTATAATTATCATCACTTAAAAACGTAAATTATTAAAATCTTCTTAAAAATAGAATAAGTATAATATTTTAACAGAAATAGTATCATTACAAGTTATTGTCTTTTAAAATGTATCATTAAAATCTTCTTTAAAATAGTATCATTATCATGTTTTTTAGGAATTTTGCCTGAATAAAATAATCATTATGCCTAAATTATGTTGTTTATAAGACAAATTGCAGTCTGCAGTTGCAGTAAATCATAAATGTACAGTGGCCTATGTACAGCATTCATCTGTAATTTTGACCTTTTAATACAAAAAGTTTTAATATATATTTCTGGATTGTAAACTGATGTTTTGAAATTTCCTTTGAAATTCTCAAGACAACAGTACTAGTTACAAAACAACAATTGTAATTTTGTCCACGCAAAAACAAGACTCAGACTAGATCCGCAATTCAATGAATTGCCCTCACAAATATATCAAACCCTCCATTATTTCATAGAAAGACAACACAGTACATAAAAGCATGTACTTAACCTATTAAAATGATACCCACTTCCCAAATTCAAGATTTGTCCCAAATAAGAATAATAAAACATACAACAGCAAAAACATCCTTAGAACATGGTAGTGATGGTACCAGTGAAAAAAAAATCAACCCTCACAGACAACCCTCAAGAGCCAGCTTTAATCCTCAAAGTTCCAAGTAATACAGATTCATACAGTACATGTAATCAATCTACTGATATTACACTTCAGCGGTGCTTAGAGGGTAATGGCTGTGCTATAAAAATTCACCTTCCAATATCGCATTTCTCATCTATAGAGCAAATTTGTTTTTGTAGCAAGGGCATGGTCGGTCACATTAACATTTATTCCGTAAGTGATTACATCGTAGAACATAATATTCTTTTAGTGGCCCCAGCAACTGCAATTTATGCATAACTTGATTCATGAATCCTTCTCTTCTCTCGTACTAGTACACGTACATCGTTCCTCTGCTTTTGGTGGAAACATGATGTGCGTCAGTCGTGTAAAAATAGACACTGTTATTAGGAAAATATTGTTTACAATTATCTCAATGAAGGCTATGCGACTAACAGCGTGTTCACACACACAAATTTTCATCCCTTAATCATGACTAAAGAATCATGACTAACGAAACGTCGTATAAAGAGTCATGATTAAATAAAACTACCCGAACGTTCACACACACAAAAACAAGATCCCAAAACAGGTGGCACAAAACATCGTATAAGTGCGCAGTTTGCTACTGCGCAGCGTGCTGTCTTTTTTATGTTTGCGGTCACGTTAAGCCCCGCCCAGTTATACGAGTCTCGTATAGCTAATCATGATTAAACGAATCGCCGGTTGTTCACACACAAAACGATCGTGATTCTAATTCTATAGTCAGCTCTCGTACGAAACGATGCTCAAACCCCGTTTCATTAATCATGATCCTCTATACGTTGTTTCGTCGAGTGATCGTTCAGACACACAATTTCCGACAATTTCCGTCGTATAGCTAATCAGGAGCCGATTCTTTAGTCAGCTGCTGATTAGCTATACGATGAAATTTGTGTATGTGAACACGGGGTAAGGGTTTTGTAAAAGGGTATCAAAGGTATACACTGTAGAGTGAAACATGAGCAGTGGGCATGGCATAGCCAGGGGGCACGAAGGGAATATTCCCCAAGGGAATATTCCCCAAGGGAATATTCCCCAAATAATGTGACAAAAACATTAAAAAACATTACATTCTAGAACATGTACTGCAATGTTTGAGTGTGCCGGGGGAACAAAATCAATTGATTTGATTTTGAGGGGTTACTTCTCAAGCTTGCCTGCATAAAAATATCACATTTTGAATTAATTTGTTTTACATTGAACTCTATTCAAATTCATAGGTTCTTCTATGATTTTGGAGGGTTCAATAGTGCATTCCAGGGGCCATATCGCCTTGAGCCCTGTGTCTTATTGTCACATGAGTGCGCTCCCCAATAATCCCCCCCCCCCCCCCATCAGTAGGATCACACTTCTCCTCTGAACATGTGTGTGATCAAGGTCATACCTGTATACATGTATTTAACACTAGCAAATTGGCAATTGACAGGTAATGAAAGTCATATGCACATATAAACACACACATATGTGCACACACAAACATACACACATACAGTAGTTTGTGTGTGTATACTGTGTGTGTATTACCCAAGAAGATGACTGTACGTGACAAGAATTATGCACTTATCAGTAAAAGTAAGCAAAAATGCCAGCATTTGGCTTCCTTTAAACCAGCAACTTTACATTAGGAATCTCCTGTACACACAAAAAAGAAACAATAAATAATACAATTCTTTTTTGTGGGCTACATTTCAAGCTCGCCTGTATGAAAATAGTAATCTAAACATTTGTTTTCCATTGGACTCTATGCAAATTTACAAGGGCTCTTTAACTCTTTAATGATTTTTTTTGGGGGGGGGGGAGGGGAGGGCTCTTTCTTGCATTTAGTTAGGGGGCTACTGTATATTGCAGTGAGCCCCCTTGTATTTGCTTTCCCCGGCACTGCACTGTAAAGGTATGTGTGATCATCCATTCCATATATTCAATAAACACTGTCAACCCTAGGAGAGCGATGATAACTTCAATTACTGATCCAAATGACCTCACCCCCAGTTCACACATGTTTGCATTCATGATGAATGGATACAAGAATTTGCCTCACTATGAGAGGCACCAGATGGTCAACACAGGCATACATGTACATGTATATGTTGTACGCATTCATACTTCTGTGAATTCTTTGGCAAACCTTATCAAAACAAGACACCATTTATAGTGCCTTTAAATTGATTACCATCTGTACAAATCATTGTATCATACTTCCGATCAATGCTTGAAATTAACCTTTTGTAAAAACAAGATTGTTCAACTTTGAGTGGCCCAAAACCTAAATCTGGTGGTCCCAAACAAAGACAAAAACATAACATATTCTGTTAAATTTAGTTGCCCCAACGGTTTTTGTTTTTTGACCCATGCCCCTATGAGGAGCCTTGTTGAGAAAATTTCATAAAAACTCAATGTCATTGTCATTGTCATTCACAGGTTTGACTGCAATTTCATAAGTACAGAGTCAATGCCACTGACACACACACTCACAAAATCAATTACCAGACATCTATCAATCCCCAGTGCGATACAATATGGGTTTGAAAAGAGGCTTTAATAATGAAGAAGAAATTAGCTGCTGAAAAATTGATGGCATCACGCACGGCACTAGTCTTTGCTCAATGACGTGGGATTTTATGGTGGTCCCCACTCATAGACAGATTATCAGTATAACATTACTACATTATCATTACTAGTATAACCATAACTTACATACATTGTAATATATGCCCATTCCAGAGCCACCATAATGTAATTAATTCATTATACAAGCCTCCTCACTAACCTTTTCTTCTCTATTGGCCCATTCAGGCAAGTGAAATCATAACTTTTCATATTTAACTTGCCCAAACAGAAATTTTACTTGACTTTAGAATTACTTCTAGATGACATTTTAATTTATCTCTCCTAGTTGACCAATGATTTAGTTGCCTGATCGGACAACCGAACTATGCCATTTATGAAATTTGACTTGCCCTAAAATCAATTTGTACTTTCCCTGGGCAATAGGCCATGGGCAAGTGCTAGTGTGGACTCTGTCTACTAGATTGTACAATCCCCAATACAGGGCCCACAAGGTCCCCTCTAGTTACATACAATTTGCCTTTTTTATTGTTTCATTTTCCTAAAAAGTAATGTACAAAAAAATACATGTTCAATTTTTCTTTCAAACGAATAACATCAGAAAAAAGTAGAAAAATAAAAGCTGAATTAGCGCTTGCTTGATACATTTAAGTGCGTAATATTGGACCATTGTAAAAAGGGGCTTTGGAATTATCATTCATAGAATTCCCCCTAATCTACAATATACATGTAGATGATTAACAGTCAATACCACCAGTACGTGTACTTCATACATTTTTAGGTTTAAAAGGAAAACAAATAAAGAACACTAAAAGTAAAGCAGAAATCCAGAATATAAAACATGAAATGATGAATCACATCTACTAAAGTACATTCAGCTGGACCATTTACACGCGATATACGCTAATATGCTAGAGAAGCATACCAGCCATTCGTTCAATGTTGCGTTCAACAGTTGAACGCTATGTTTTAGGACGTATCGGTAAGGAAAACGGACGGGAAAAAAAATCATTTTTTGTTTTTTCTACATTTTGCCGCTTTTGGGGTCTTCAAAACAACAGGGTCTTTAATTATTATCAAATTATATGAATTATTGAATAATTGATCACATAATTCATAAACTAAAGGTTTTTTTTGCATTTGCTGATAAATGGAAGGAGGAATCGGCAAACAAAAATATTTTTGTGTTCGATAGAGCATAATTCATTAATTGAATTTGAAGGAAAGTTTGCAGAATGCAGAATGAAGTTCAGCAACAAATCAAATTGCAAAAATAATCTAATTTATCCATTTATTTGTCGTGTTTACAATCATTCAAAGGACAAATCACACAATTTATTTGTACAAACATGAAAATCATCTGGAAAACACTTAAGTAATTGCCCAGCACAGCACGGAATGTATACAATTTCAATACATGTCTTCAATTGACTCAGCTCAGCTCCGCAGTCACAGCACAGCGGCACGGCAATGTTATTTTCGCCCGAAGATCCCGCAGAGTCATCCCTCGCTACTCGAACAATGGGTGACGAACCAGCCACGCAACAACACACACACTTGAACAACATAACACACAGAAAATGAATGAATGAATGGCACAGTCTAGTCACAGACGATCGACAATCAACAGAAAACAAGCATAATTTCATAAAGAATAAACTTTATTTTATAATCAACACAAAATTAAGAAAGTGATGTAACATACCTGACTGTTAGAGTCCGTAAAACGAAGATATGGACCAGAAATTCATGATATTACGCCATCGTTTTATCAAACAGATGACCCCGTATTTACCGAGTATACAGGAAGTACTTCTATCGTAATTCAATGACGTTTAAATCACGTGACAGGCAACGCAACCGTACCATATCGAAAATTTCGACGAACTTTGCGTTACATAATTAGCCTAGAATGTTGTCTTTTTCTTTCATTATCTATAATATGAATACTAAGTATGCCATTTTAATATCGAACATCATGTAGTTAGCAAAGGGGTATGCAATACAGTAGTGAATGAGGGGGGCGGCGGGGGGGGGGGGGGGGGAATTATCATCTCCCCCTAATTGCAACGGATACCCCTCCCCCCCTGCCTTTTAGTTCCACTTAGGTGCCGATCCCGTGATTTTCTCCTTACCCCCCCCCTTCCCCCTCTTCCACCCTTCCTAAACCAATCTGTGTGAGTTGAAATTTGTTTTTAATATAGGACTGTGACTAGTGCCCCGGCACCCCCCCCCCCCCCCCCCCCCCCCCCACTCCCTTCAGCTTTTCAGTAGGCCTTTTTACTTTCTTTCTTTTGTTTGTTTATTCTCCAAAGTCCATGTCAACATCGAACATCGTGTGGTCAGCAAAGGAGTATGCAATTCTGAAGTAGCCAATGGGGGTGGGGGCATAGTCTCCATGCAAGTTGGGACCCCCCCCCCCCCCCCCCCCTCCTCCCCTAACTGTAATCATTATCAAGGTATATATACTATTTAGAAAATGGGGTGCAATATTAGGTCTATAGTGTCTTAAATAGGGAGGGGGGAATAAACAAGCAAGCCACTTTATACTATGTTGCAAACTTTCGACGAGGGCGCTCGATCATAATCAATCTCAGAGCTATAATATTCGGGTCTGATCAATCTGCATGCGTTGGTGGAGATAATTATACAGTACACTGCCAATCTTATTTTCTATAACATTTTGGTAGCCAGAGATGCCCTGCTTCGGTTCAAATTTATTTCCACACATGATTTGCTGCATGTACTCTTCAATTAATATGTTTACTATATATTCACTAGATCACTACATGATTAACAAAGGAAATCATTATTACATTATACAGACTATGCCTATAATATATCTCCATTGTGTAATTGAAAATTAATTTCGGGATGCAATGCTTGTTCCATATAGAAGTCACGAAAAGGATTTTGTTTATATAAATCTCACCCCATCGGCCATACAGTCTCGTTTGAATAACCGTCGGAAAAGATCCTGATGATTTTGTGTTTTAATTCCGTATCTATTTTGATATGAAAAGCATGGGCGTCGATCTGTCATTGATACCCATTCATCAGGGGGGATGATCTATTCATTCATCCCCCTGATGAATATAGGGCGTAAGTATCGACGCCCATGATGAAAAGGAGGTTGGTTAACCTTGATACATGTACTGAATTAGTCAGAAATGATTGATATTTGTTCCTCTTTTATTATGACTTCAAGTGGAGCCGGGTACAGTCTCAGCGGTCAAGAAATTAGTGATATAATTATAAGGAACTTATGAATATTTAAAATGATGTTCAAAATATATATAACCGATTAATGTCAAACAATATCCTTCAAATTTTGGTACTACCATCGATGGGTATATACTGTATATCATAATAATAATTAGTATGTTGACGATATGACAGGATGACCGTTTGCAAAATGAGAGAACAATTATTTTTCTTGTCGCAATTTGTATTTGGCGATGCTCCCCATGGATTAATCTTGACCTGACTGAAGAATTTAGCGCGTAAAGAAAACGAATTCCACCCATAACATAACTTGGCACCGATATCATATATGCATGCAAATTACGGAGTACACGTATAATTGATCATTGATGACGGGTATTCATCGCATCTGCTGAGACAAAAACAAAATATTGGTTCAGTCTTTGCGTTGTCATTGCATTGTTACGTAATCGTTTGCTGGACTAAACAATCAGTGGTTTCACAGCCCTGAACGCACACCATCTTACAATAAAAAATCAATATGTCTTTCTTTTGTCAACCCTCAGAACCCGAGTCCGATATAGAGAAGACCAATATAGCCCGTGTCCCACCAAATGTTCCCCATTGTTATTATGTTGACTTCGATTGATTGATTAGAAGGAAGCGGTTATATATTGACAGACGTTCTCTCTTGGCGATCAGAACTGTAGTATACTACGATCTGATTCGCAATCCGTTTGAAATAGGAACCTTTACTCAGCACTATTTATGAGACAATCTTCTTATATTGCGTAATGTTTTGGCATCGCTACTGTATGGGTAAGTGTTTCATTATTTTAAAACCATAAACAAAAATAAACATGACTTTTCGCTGGAAAATAACGGTTTACAGTATGACCGTAAAATTCGTAAAACTTGTATAATTATGATCTTCAATCTATACTCTTTCTTTATACACGCTCCCAAGGGGTCTTGTCAATCATAATGCACCATCCATGTCCTTTGACGAAATAAACGACGTTTAACCAAGAATTTCATCTTGGAATTGAGTTTGTTGGTTTTGTTGTGCCCCAGTAAAGGTCCGATATAACTTTCAATCCTACACATGTGTCACAGTCTGCAACCTGAAATTTTCATAAATCGGTAAATTTATACAGTGTATTTATCCGTCCTTATTATGTATAGCAGTTCTTTGTTTTTCTTCTTAAATAATCTGATAAATATTGTATATATAACACGCAATGTCAGTAAAAAGAAGAGTTTTGTTCATGCAATACAAGAAAAACTGATATCACGTCGAATAAATAACCACGAACGGTTTGGCAAATGTAATCGTATTATATTCAAAATTGTTATCCTAGTTTTGTTTTGATTTTGGAAAGTATATTATTCGTGATTTCTTCAATTTGTAGATTTCGATGGTAAAGTAAACGAGATTGTAACCCATCGTGTATAGGGACATGTATAACAGTGGTAGCAATAAGTATAACGGTAAAGAAAAACATGGAGCCCATTGTAGTGGTCGAATAGGGATCCTTGAGCCCCCTATTCAGTGCATAGACCCATGGCGACAGGGCCCTATTGTTCGTCGATCAACTATTGTGTAATCCTTCTACTGGTTGTCTACTCGGGCCATCAAAGTAAAAGTACTTTTTTCTTCTTGAACGTATGATGGCTGATAATGCCGTATATCCCATGATCATGTTTTGATTGTGTATATCAGACCCGTTTCAGGCCATATGAATTTTACCAAGGGGAGAAAATAATAAGACTGAACATGTTTCAAAATTATGGGCTTGATACGTCTAATTATATATCGATACAAAAGCATGCACCCTTGGACTCGTGGTTGATATCCTGATAAACTATGTAAACGATTGCACATGATAACGGCGTGCACAATTTTGAAATATATACTAATTATACCCTCGTTGTACTACATACACAATCTCTCTTCTTCATGTCATTGCTGGTCAATCATTGGTTGAGGTTTTCTTATTTAGGCTTGAATTCTTATGACATGGTTGAATTTTAGCCAGGCTAATGTTGGATTTCTCCAAACAAAATCTTATCATCTATAAAAACATGTAATTAATAAGCTCCGTTTGTATAGTGACTAAACTGCATTACTGCGTTATTATCATGTGTATTTCTTTAGGGCCAGTGGTGACATCAGTCAATATTTTGTAGACTTAATATAATAATCAAATAATTTGTTGCATGGGATTTATAATTTCATACATGATCATGCTAGTTTTTTTTATCTACCAATAAAGATGTTGTCCGCACTCACCCATTAGCATGACTGTGCGTGCAATTAAAATCGTCACCCCTATACCGGCATCTCAAGACGCATTGCGTCATTATTGAGAGACAGTTGGAATTTTGTAAATTAGGCCTATTATGCAAAAGTGCTTGAGATTATTATATTATCAACCCAATTACGAAAAAACAATCGAGTTATATAACTATTTCAGTAGGGACGATTTATTATTGGTTGTATTCATTATGAATGAAATGAATGCATGATTCAATTTTGATTTGTTGTATACTGTTTGTTTCCTTTAACAGTTATTTGCATCGTTTTCTATGTCTAAAAAGAGTAATCTTTATTTATCTATTACCTCTTGTCTTTTGATATTTCTTCGGTAATATGTTTACTACGTTTTATTTATGCTTTGTTTTCTTCAGATGTGCACTAGCTATTGACTGGATTTTCTCCTCATCTATATACGATGGAATCGGTTCATCCGAAACTTGTATGATCGATATGATTCTTGGATGACGCTGTCCCGCTAAACATAATCTGTGACGGAACGAGGCATTCGAAATACAAGATAGCAAAGACTATTTTCAAGGCCTGATGACGACACGCAAAATGATTTCTAAATCTAGCATATAGGTTGAAGGTTTGACTGGTAGGCCGCTATATATGACGTGGACAAGATGGGGTTTAACGTCAAGTTTGTGTCTAGTCCCGTCCCGAAGGATCTGATCTGTCAGCTGTGTCGCGGTGTCCTGGTAGACCCCGTGGTCCTGAACCCCTGTCAGCACAACGTGTGCTCATCATGTCTCAAGGTCTTTACTCCCACGACGCAGCTCTTACAGTCGTGCCCGCTATGCCGAGCTCCGCTCTTCGAAGAACCGGTTTTAGCCCCACACGGCATGATCACTCGTCTGCTCCATCTCATGGTCAAGTGTCACCGCGAGTGCGGGCACGAGTGTGAGCTGAGCGCGCTGCCCGCCCACGTCATCAACGACTGCGCGTTCGGCGTCGTGGAGTGTCCCAACAAGGCGCGCGGATGTCACAAGGAATTGAAGCGGAAGGCGATGGATGCGCACGCATCGGGGTGCGAATACAGGCTAGTGGAGTGCGAGGGGTGCGGCGCGGAGATGGTCTACGCACGCCTCTCGCTCCACCAGAAGCGGCGACGCTGCGTCGAAGGCAAACTTCTCAATCAGCGCGTCCGGAGCGCGTCAGCCTCGATGAAACAGGTGCGCGAACATCGGGAAAATCTCCGCAAAGAGGCAGTTACGCTGGACGGACAGCTCACAAGACTCCGCTCCAGCAAACTCGAAGCGCGGGGCAGACTGAGGTCAGCACCACCGCGAATAAGTTTAACACCATCCTCGTCATCGTCAACAACATCATCATCATCATCGAATAGACTACGGGTATCGAAAAGTGCGGTCAACTCGACTTCGAATCCTGCTCATAAACGAATCTCACAAAGAGTGAAGGCCACACCACATACATCTATATTCATGACAGACTCGTCATCATCTTTGATCGACGTTCCGGCGCCGACCGGATCGTCTCCCTCATCATCATCCAGATCATCTCCTCGTAACCATATCAATGCTACATCCGAGCACGAACATGAGGTCGACTTGGAAGAACAAATGGTTGTCGATGATGATGACGGGATGGATACGGCGTCCATAGCAACAACCCAGACGAGTTTACGTCGCCATAACAAACATTCTGTTGCCAAGAAGCAAGCGCTGTGCAAGCGTTGCAGAAAGACGTTTGATCCCAACAGCAACAGCGACAGGGCGTGCCGCTGGCATAGAGGGGTGAGATATTGGGATTTTTTCATCTGGAAAAAAATCATTATCTAAAACTTTACATATAAAATGAAAATAAGGATTGTTGTATTTAGATTATTTTATGAGATCAATGCTTTTAATTGATTAATTTAACGACATTATCGACTGTCGCCGTGTCGGAGACAGGCCATTGTTATACAACGGACAACCATATTTCAATGATATCAAATAAATCCCTAATCAAATTTGGATTCTTGATCAGAACAAACATATTTACATTATAGACTAAATTCAGTGGAATTATATTAGAACTGTTTACTTACGATTTTGTTCATTAATTATATAAAACAAATTTGATGAATATATTCACTATTAGCCGACATTCGACATTAATTAATCGACAACCAACTGCACTATGGTTTCTTGTTTTTTCGTATTGACCTCTCCTTTTCGCCATACAATATATTCATATTTTAAGAAAAAGGTGTATTTTATCGAATATATTAATTCATAATTGTATCCCCTCTTTATCTCCCTTTCTCTTCGTGGGTGCATCGCTATGGATTGTCCCGATACAGCCGGTAAGATATTTGTCTGCAAATTTTTTTTTTAATTGGATGACTTTAATCAGAAGAGTTTTATCATGAAGATGTACGATGTGAAATAAACATCAATAAATTGTTTTTAGTGTTTATTTATCCTCAGATGCAGGTATAGGATGACCCTTTTAGCAAAAGCTGATTTTCAAAGGATTTCTTATAATTTCCAAAAGTGAATTTAATGGCTTTTTAACGAGATGATACGATGGCAGGTTGAAAACATGAAGCTAATTGCGTTGAAAAAAGGAAAATGAACAAGTTACGTTTTTACATGCCTATTGAATTATTATTTTGTTTAACTTTATTCCTATATTGCTCTTGAGGAAAGCTTTGCATGAGTTAGACATTTTAATGATGTTTTATATTTCCTTTCTTTTTTCTTTTTGCATGAATTTGCCCCTGGTGATTACGGCGATTCATCAGATCGTAAGTATACAGTGGCGTAATGAGCAAAAACTTTTGGGGGGGCAGAACCAAATCCGTATCACCACCGGATATTGCGAAAGAGCTTTTTTTGCTAAGGGGGGCGGGGTGTTGACCCAATGACGATGCAGAGCATCGTCCACGAGGAGCGAAGCGGCGATTTTTTTTGCTATTAAATGTTTAATTTGAAAGAGCTTTTTTTGCTAAGGGGGGGGGGGGGGGGGGGGGTTGACCCAATGACGATGCGGAGCATCGTCCACGACGCGCGAAGCGGCGATTTTTTTTTTGCTATTTTGAACCCCCGTAAGTGATGTCTTTTTGCTAAGTGTGACGTGGTGTGGCAAGATCGGTAGAGCGCGCGCTTTCTGATCTCGAGATCCCGAGTTCGAACCCAGCACACTCCGTGTGTCCTTCAGCAAGACAATTAATCCACATTGCTGCTCTCTACCCAGGAGTATAAATGGGTACTTGGTCGGGTGTTAATTAGCCTTCAGCGCCCGGTGGGCTGCTGGGCTAGTATGCTCCCCAGGGAGTTGAGATGGTGCGCAAGATAATTGTGCGGGTTTGACCTGTACCTGATGACCAAGGGTAATAATAAAGCGCTTAGAAACATTGTATTAAGCGTTATATAAATGTAATATGTAATATATTATTATTATTAAGGGGGGTTTGAAAATCGTCCACGAGCCGCGAAGCGACGATTTTTTTTGCTATTTTGACCCCCCGTAAGTGATGTTTTCCACATCACAAATTTAACTTGGCAGCCCAAGGGGAGGGGTTTAAACCCCCTAACCCCCCCCCCCCCCCCCCGTAGATCCGCCACTGCGAAGGAGCGAAGCGACTGAGCGGGGGGGGGGGGGGGGGGGGTGGGGTGGGAGGGGGGTGTCCCCCCTCCCACGGTAGGGAGCTTTTGCATTTTTTCACTTGAAACTGTGCAATCTGGTCCATACATGTACCTGGAAAGGAAATTCTGACTATACGACATTTAGTATTGTGCGTTACCCGGGGGGGGGGGGGGGGGTACTCAGATTATAGTCGGACGGGGTTGTGCGGCTGAGACCTCCCAACCCTTACCCACATCCAAGGGTCCTTTTGCTGTAACTAGGTACTCATGTCTATGGATTTTTTTGAAAAATGGAGCCATGTCTAAGGATTTTTTGTGAAAAATGGACCCATGTCTGAGTATTTCGAACTTTAAATATTACATTTTTTAGCTGTAATATAAAACAATGGCCAATCATTTTGCATGTTTTGGATACATTTTTGTATTATTAGTGAACTGTACCATACAGGGGCGGCGCCAGGGTATTTTCCTAGGGAGGCCGAAAGTGTATACATTGAGGGTGCGAAGCGACCGAGTGGGGGGAGGGCAATTTTTACACAAGAATGGAGCTATCTGGTGCATATCGGAGGTGAAATTCTCAATTTTTCAAATGATTGAAAACAGTGAATAGTCTTCAATTATGATGCGGTAATTTGCATACATATTAATAATGCGAGCGAGCGGAGCGAGCTTGAAAATTTTAGCAATTTCACAGCGAAAAAATTGCCATTTGTTTCAATATTATTGTATGGGTATACGTATTCGTTTTTATTACTTATGATATGGCGTTATGAAGGGTAATATATAAACACTCGAGGTTGTGAAATATCATTTATTCGAGCGAGCGGAGCGAGCTTGAAATTTTTAGCAATTTCACATCGGAACATTTTTTGTTCCAATATTATTGTATAGGTATCTTCGTTTTTACAATATGGCGTTATGAAGGGTAACATATAAATACCCGAGGTTGTGAAATATCATGTATGCGAGCGAGCGGAGCGAGCTTGAAAATTTTAGCAATTTCACAGCGGAAAATTGTCATTTGTTTCAATATTGTATGGGTATATTCGTTTTATGATATGGCGTTATATAACACCCCAGGTTGTGAAATATCATGTATGCGAGCGAGCGGAGCGAGCTTGAAAATTTTAGCAATTTCACATCGGAAAATTGTCATTTGTTTCAATATTGTATGGGTATATTCGTTTTATTACTTATGATATGGCGTTATATAACACCCCAGGTTGTGAAATATCATGTATGCGAGCGAGCGGAGCGAGCTTGAAAATTTTAGCAATTTCACATCGGAAAATTGTCATTTGTTTCAATATTGTATGGATATATTCGTTTTATTACTTATGATATGGCGTTATATAACACCCGAGGTTGTGAAATATCATGTATGCGAGCGAGCGGAGCGAGCTTGAAAATTTTAGCAATTTCACATCGGCAAATCCCAAAATCCCGGAACAATGAGGGAGAAAAGAGGGGAAAGGAATACATGAAAAAAGGGACCCATGTCTAAGGATTTTTAAAATGAAAATGGGACCCATGTCTAAGGATCTTTCTTGTAAAAGTCACCCTTCCCAGCGGCACATCCCCGTATACCCAATATACGTGAGTACCCTCCCCCGGGGTGCGTTAGTGCGTCATCATCGTCATGATTCTTAACCAGAAGAGGTTATGATTGATTCGTGAAGAAAAACAAAAATGCACCCCCAAAATAATATTCGCAAAGTGACATATTCAGTTCAAACAGTGCATCAAAAGCATTATTTTATGACAAAACATGAACATTGTATACCAGACGTATACAAGACCGATTCCCGAGGGAGCGAAACGATAACCGAGAGGGGGAAGGGTGATGGGAGGGTGTGATGGTAGGTGGGTGCACGGTAAAGGTGCTTTTGCAATGTTTTAATTGAAATTATGCAATCTGGTGCATACTTGGAAAGGAAATTTGACTTGACGTGAAGTAAGATCTTGTCTAAAGAAATACTCTTTTCTTTCAATCACTTGTATCGAATTAGATAAAAGCCATGATTTGAATTTATTTGGGGGGTCAAGCGCCCCCCCATGACCCCCCACCAGTACGCCAGTGTAAGTATACATGTACTACATTATATTTCCAATTTCGTAATTTTCATAATAAGAATATACTCGATTTATATAGCGCATAATATGATTGATAATCATCTCTAAGCTCTTTACAATATGTTTACCCCGGTCATCGGATGCATTCTGCAATAAATCCAACACAAAGTAGAGGAAGATTAATCAGACAAATGTAATCCACAAATGTTCACTAGTCAATATTAATGGGCACCGTGGAAGAACGATCCACAAAGGAAAATGATTCCCTAATCACGAATTAAAGGCAAACATATTTATAATAAAATCATCTTTATTTAGATGTTGTCATTTTTCATTCAATTTATTTTGGATTCTGTTTCTGTTATGAAATGTATACTATGTACTTTTATGATTTGGAAAACAACAACAAACAAACAAACACAAACAAACAAACAAAAACTAACAAACAAACAAACAAACAGACATACATCAACTCAAATTTAAATTGCAAATGGCACAAATGTATTCATTGTAATGATTTCCTCACCACTTTGACTTAATTATTGTTCTCTTTTTTATTCTTCTCCCTTCATCCGTCAACCAACGGTTCTTAAATACCTGCCAACAATATATTGGGTGTTTTAGGTGAACCTTTTTGTAAGTATAAACATATAATTATGTAATTAAGTATTTTTTAAATGTTTAAAATGTTTAAAAACCGGACTTTTGAGGTTACTCTTGTGCAAAAAATAAATTTTATTTAGCATAAAAGATGTACAAATGTAAAACTTGGTATATAACTGTACATATCATACACATGAATCATGAGTAGTAGTATTATTTGTGCTTTTCTTTTGATCAAAGACAAAAAATCATCAAACAGATTTACATCACTATACAAATACAGGTACTGTCATTGGAACTGGTTTTATGAAAATATTGTTCTAAAACAGGCACAACATTTTAACAAATATTCATCATAGGATAATTTAAAGGGCAATGAAACCCAAGCAAAATGTTGCTTTCATAGTCTTGAGGAGATTAAGAGGAATAATCTCTGAAAGTTAGAGCATAATCGGACAAGAAACAAGAAAACTACGGCTCTTTGAAGATGTCCATTTATTCCTATGGGGAACTCAAATTGGCAACGCACTCTGATAAGTGTGTGGACAACTCCCCATATGTTTTGTACACAAAAGTTCCCATTTTTACAGTTTTCTTCATAGTCAAATTTTTTCATTCCCCCAACTCATGATATGTTATGTATAAAAGCATTCTACAAAATATATGTTGAACTCGAACGAAGGGTAAACATAAATTTTGAGAAAATTTAACAAAATTGAAATTTTGTATACAAAATGTATGGGGAGTTGTCCACAACTTTGCCAGAGTGCGTTGCCAATTTGAGTCACTCGAAGAAATACATAGCTCTTTTCAAAGAGCCATAGTTTTCTTATTTCTTGACCGATTGTGCTCAAATTTTCAGGGACTATTCATTATATTTAGTGTCTTATAGTGCATACAACAATTCGTCTGGATTTCATTGTCCTTTAAGCAAAACAAATAAAATGAAAGAAATTATTGAAGGATATGGAAATTGACATTCTTTACAAATGACAAAGTAAACAAAAAAATGCCTAGATTTTTGTGACCAGCTACGGCAAAACCCTGCACTTGTCGGTAATTCATGTTTTGAAAAATGGGCATTTTAAGTTCACATAATGTCTGTAAAATACTTATGATTGTAAAATTGAAACAATCGTATCTTCACCAAATACTGACCAATTTGTTAGAACAAAGCATCAAATGAAAGCTTGTGATGAGGCCTTTCTAATGGTATGAAAATCTACATTTTGATTTTTACCGACAAATGCAGGGTTTTGCTATAGCTGGTCACATTTGATGGAAAACAGTTTGAACTGCTCCTCAGTAACTATGATTATGAATATTGTAAATTATGTAATTATTTATTGTTCATTTTATTTTCATGCAAACCTATATCTGGCTTGGACCTGTCTTTGGATATAGGGGGTAAGTCACACAGTTATATCTCTTCTTGCAAAGCTGCTTTCTGAACTCGTATTAGAGCAATAAAATAATAAAGTAATACATTTCTAGGCAATGAATGTATTAATTATATTCCTAATTTATTGTACATTTGTTTGTGCTTTGTACGAGATTGAACAAGTATCAAATACTTTTAGTTACATATCATAATCATAACATATCAATAAGATACCCGATATATAACAATATAATACTTGTTACTTGACCGTTTATTACAATATCAGTGAGAATCATATTTTAGTTGATTTTTTATTGAATGGTAAATCATTACATATATTTAAATAAATGTTTTTCCTAAACAATTTATCTAATCTTCTTTCCTTTTTTCCCCTTCACTTTCTTCATTACTTGGAATGGCTTGGCTAAATAGGGGGTAAGTGTATACAACAACGGTTGAAGTTAAAATAATTAGACGAATCAAGAAACAAAATATAACATTTAATTGTCTTTATATTTTATTATTTTTAAAATTAATTAATGATCAATAATTTAACAATAATGCAATGTTATACTTTATGTTGATTACATTACAGTGATCCATTTAATAACTTTATATTTTCCCCCAAAAGAGATGTTTGAGACTTAAATCATATATACTAATATCATTGCACGATTTTTGAGAATCGTATGTGAGATTTTCATAGAAAAGGAATAATGTTTACCTAATGAAAAAAAAAGTAAATTGGTGTCTGATTTTTTCCCGATCGTTCGCGTGAAGTATCCAAATTTGAATACTATGGAGGATTTGGATCCTATCGACTACAGACGAAAGCATCTACAGACGCTTTAAAATTCAATCATAAATACCTCCATAATTACGGTAGGGAGAAATTTTAATAATCAGAACCCATTTCAATCTTCTGTTACCATTAGCCAAACACCAAGGTACAAAAGAAGTGTAAAAGCTCCAAGTAATTTTGGTTGAATTTTGACAAAGTTGATGGATCACTTTAAGCAGCTTGTATAACAAAAGAAAATCTTCAGTCAAAAACTTGGAAAATTGGAATGCCTTTTCTTACATTCTTGTTTGATCAATGTCAACAGCAGCTGAATGTCCTCCATATAAAAAAACAAAACAATGTCCTGCACTTGTGGTCTAATTTTGCAAGGTAAATATTAGAAAAAGGGACAGTCCTAAAAGCAAATATTATATTACTTGGAACATGTGAATGATTAATTTAAAACAATTTGAAATACACATTTTGTAATGCAGAATTAAATAAATATATGTACACTCAACCTTGAACACATAATATTCTTTATTTGTCTTGCAGACGTGTATGATCTGCGGGCAACTGGATTTCAAGAGAGGCTGCATTGTTGGGTATCACCTAGCAACAGAGACATAGAACATCATATATGATACCACCTAGCAACAGAGACATATAACATCATATGAACACTTCATGAACAATATAAACCTGGAGCTCAAACTATTATTTCTTACAACGTTTTGTGTGGTTTTATTACAAAAGTGATATGAGCAAAGAAAATTGCGCTTTGCCTGGAATCAAACCAGACATTCAGATTGCTAGACCAGGGATCTACTTTGAGCACTAATCTAGCAATCCAGGTTCGATGCCCGAAGGAAGGCCAATTTTCTTTACTCAATTCATACATTTAATTCAAAATCTGGTTGTTTCCTTTATGTATGAATTCATAAGCATGGCAAACAAACAGAATGTCATATAAAGGATGAAAGCAAAAAATTATAGTTTTGTATCTTTTATTCTCCAGGAACAAAAATAATAAAACTACTATTTGGTTATCAAAGAACCTGAGCTTGTTTCACACAGAATAAATGAAATGGTGCTCAGCAAGTCGGGGCTCCGTGGTGCAAATGGCTCTAGAAATTCTGTTGGGCAACCTGAAATCAGCAAATAGGTGGCCCAACTGACAACTAGAAATTCAAATATGATGATCATGATACGGATGTTGTTATTAAATTGATGCAACATTCAGGCTACCTGAAACTCATTATTAGGTGGCCATTCAGGCCACCAGAAAAAAAATCCAAGGGCTTGCAGGTCCGGCAAATGTTCTTGAAATGACAGACAAGATGACTTGCATAGTTTGACCAGTACTTCTGGAGTCCAGAGAGGTCTAGTTGCACAAAATGGTTATGCTTGATCGGGTCAAGTGTAAATTACCTTTAGACCTACCAGCATCGAGTATTGGTAGACTTCATGCCTTCATTACTTGAAGTGTCATGACCTGTGCAACTGACCCTCAGTCTCCCTCCACCTTGATCTGCACACACTGATGACTAGATATTCTCCAGATGTCATGAGCTATGGTATAAAATCAAAAAAAAGTTTAATATATTTATACTATTTACAGTTGAAATGAACAAAATAGATATGGTGTAGAATGTATTTACATTTCAGTGTTTCTGTATTTGGACTACTTTAGATTATATTGACGTCTTTTTGGGGGGTATGTATTTAACAAAATGCAGAGAGATAATTACAAGTATGTGGTCTATTTGAGAATATTTTTAAATAATGATGTTAGTGCATGTTATTTATGTGTGTTTCTTGCCCAATATATTGAGATTGGTTATATTGATTTATTCACTGTCTATTCATTTGAATGTATTATTGTATCTTTCCATGTAACATACTATCTGTTTAGTAAATATATAATCCATTGCGGATATAGTATCGGAAATAATATCGCTAATGATATTCGTTTGTCTCGCAATGTATGGTCAAACTAGGAATCTAAACGATCATGACGTTTCGTATGCTACTGCAATACTTTGTCAAATGATAATATCGAATGTAGACACTCGGCTTTCGGTAGAGCATAAAAGCCGAGTGTCTACATTCGATATTATCATTTGACAAAGTATTGCAGTAGCATACGAAACGTCATGATCGTTTAGATTCCTAGTTTGACCATACATTGCGAGACAAACGAATATCATTAGCGATATTATTTCCGATACTATCTGTTTATTTGTCGATAAGTAAATGATAAATTAAAATATTTGAAGAATATATACACATTTGAATTGTTATCATTGTGATAATAGCCATTAGGAGGAGTGTGGAGTATTTTGATGTGGGAAGTCTATTATCTTTCAATGTGTGAAGGTTGTGAGTTAGTTTGTTGCAGAGAGTAAAAATTGGTGCACGGAATGGACAGCATTTGTGGTGTACGTGTGTGACAGGTAGCCTAACTAAACAGCTAAAATGTACTCCAATGTGTGAGGAACATGTGTCACATGACGCATTGTGCTGTGTGTGTGTGTGTTTGTGAGTGCGTGTGTGTGTTTCTGATGAGAGAGGTAATATGATGATCAATAATTTTAGCAACTAAATGAATTGAAACATCATTATTATAAAGCCCAACGCCCTCAAACAAGAGGTTTCCTTCACACTTATTTGAACAGGTAAAAGCTCTAACAACAACACCTTTTTCTTAGATACACTGTATTAGTTCATCCATCACCTATGTGAACATGGTGGGCCCTGTGTTAACTCTTTGGGGATTGCAAAATCTAGTAAAGAACAGGTTAAATGCCCCAATTACCTTTCAATAACAGCATTTTCATCTAGCTCCTCCAAAGTTTGCTTCAGTATTGTATCCATGCCCTCAAACAGGAAGTAACCTTTGAACCTCTTCCCCTGAAGCATCATGGGAAACCAGTAGACGTCGTCCGGCCACATGGACTTGAATGGGATGGAGTCTGTGTCAAACCACTGTGGCCGCATCTCTGAAAAATATTTCAAAACATTTCGTGAATAAAACAAAACCAAAAAATTCATTGGTTGGGGTTATCCTACTGATTAAAAATAGTCACTTGACTTGACTAAGTCCATAACTTGACTTGACTAAGGCCATAAGGGTGGACAAAAGCTTGCCAGTAAACAAATAAGGTTGGCTGAAGCTTGAATTTATATCAGTATTTGGTGAATACCGTCTGTGCTAACTAAACTTCTTTTAACAAATAATGAAATTGTAAATATGCTATTCTTAGGCACAATTGGATAAATCTAATATAATTTTGAATAAAATATGATTTGCAATGTAGATTAAAAAAAATAGAAATATGACACAAATGACAATCGCACAACTAATAAAAACAGGTTTATAATGTGATCACTGAATCCTAAAAATATGCAACATTTTTTTGGCACCAGTCGCTTATCTACAAGGGGGGATACATGCCCCCCCCCCCCCCCCAAAAAAAAAAAAAAAAAAAAATGTTTTGACGACAACAATAAACAAATACATTGGGGCAATCCTTAAGAAATTAAGTAATTCATATTGTGCCCTATAATAATAAGAGTGCCCCCCCCCCCCCCGCCCCATCAGTCCAACCAGACTGCCATGGAACTGATCTGGGTCAACAATGGAATATTGACAAGAAAGCAATATTATAATCACCCTCTGTTTCCTGTGGTTCACCCTCAAATGTGTCCGTCTTGAAAACATGCACCTCCATAAGTTGCGACTCGCCGACAAATTCAAAGTCGATTCTGCCGATGTGATTCAGAGAGGGCGCCCTCACACAGCTCTCTTCTAGCAGTTCTCTATAGTTTCAAAGAAAGAGAACATTTTGAAATAGTTTGACATTAAAGGTATGGTGACAAGAAAACTGCCTCAAAATTGTGTTTTACTGTATCTAAGGTAGATTTTCATGAAGATTACTAATAAAAACATATTTTCCACGTGGGAAAACCCGGTAAAATAAAAAAATCAACTTGAAAATTCACTTTCGGAACCCCCGTAAAAAAATGAGTGCGGGCGAAAAAAAAAATGACGTCATCTTTGTGACGTCACATGCAGGCAATCGCAGTTTAGCTCGGTCATAGACGTACATGCTGTGTGCGATACTCACGTTGACAGAGAGATATTATTTCCATTTGTTTCAATATTTGCAAACATTTGTTTAAGTTTATATCATGAACGATATACACTCAGAGGTGTAGCTGCATCCTGATACAATTCATTTTTTAGCAATTCTTAGGCATTTTCAGTTAAGCCTCAATTTATAAGCAAAAACAAGTTTGTTTTTCTAGCAAGTCAAAGGCTCTGCATGTAATTGTAAATCATGCACGTTCCTCCGTGTTGCGGTATGCTTGTGAAGTCATGTTCCGGGTTGCACGTGCGCACATTCCCGCTCTGCTATAAATAACTTTTTTAGGAGCATGGAACGCCGATGCGAAATAGAGCAAAAAAGTTGCATGAAATTTACCTTTTTTGCCCAACTTAAGGATTTCTTTGATAAAAAGAGTGTGGTATATCAATAAAGGCATATATTAAAAGCTATAAACCTGAATCAAAGCCGGGATTTCCCCCCTCCTTTAAGTTACCTATATGATTCACTTCTGTCGATGTCATTCAGGCAAATTACCTCACACAGCCAATCACTACTCTGTGATTAAAATGATCATCGACGTCACACATACAGCACAGTGCCTGATGATTAGGTTATTATAGCTCTAGTATGCATACCCTAGAGATATAATTGGTTTAGGATAACACCAAAATTGAAAGAAAATTTTGTTTATAGCCAGCCCATACTGTTATATATAGAGAAATGTATTTGTTTATTTCACATATTTCCCATAACCGAATACAGTCCTTTCCGAACTTGTAAATACGTTAAATTATTTATTTTATTTTTGTTTTTTTGTTTGTTAATGAGTTATTGGACTTGTATTATAAATAGAATAAGAATATGTACTGTGCACGTCGCGTATACACACACACACACACAAAGTTTGCAAGAATCTTCAAGTTGAAGGAGGCAGACTAGTGCTGTAACTGACCTTGATGATCGGATCGTTTGATCGGATCGGCAAAATTTTATCGATCTTCGAAATCGGATCGATGATCGGGATCGGATGATCGGCTAAAAAAAAAAAAAAAAAAAAAAAAATTCAGAAAATGATCCCCAAAAAACACATTTTGGGAATATAAATGAATACCAAAGCAACATATATCCATATTAATAAGCCCAAGGTAATCTTGTACGGGTATGCTTTTATTTCAAACTGATTACCTCTTCTTTTACAAAATTACTCACGCCGATTCTGAGCTTAGTCCCATGTGATTAATTTGGCGTAACCTTTCAGAAACACATGGGACTAAGCTCAAAATCGGCGCAAATAATTTTGTAAAAGGAGAGGTAATCAGTTTTAAATGAAAGCATACCCATACAAGATTACCTTGGGCTTACTCATATGGATATATGTTGCTTTGGTATTCATTTATATTCCCAAAATATGTTTTTTGGGATCATTTTCCAAAGAAAAAAAAACGGGATTTTTTTTTTTTTTTTTTTTTTTTTTTGCCGATCCGATCTTCCGATTTTTTCTGCATGATCGGATATCGGCAAAAACGGTCCGATCATGTATAATCGGATCGTGATCGGCATGCCGATCCGATGATCGGTTACAGCACTAAGGCAGACTATACAAGAAGAAGAAGAAGAAGACTTTAAATTATATCCAGATGTTATGTATATATTTTGTGCATACTGAAAGGGTTTAAAAGTTAAAAACTAACTCGCCTCTTTGCGCCTTCTTCGATGGTCTCTCCAGCTTGCACTTTCCCACCGAAGCCGTTCCAGCGTCCCACTCCGAACCCCCTCTTCTTCATCCCTAGCAGGATCCTGGAGTTTTGATGGATCAGCACCAGGGTTAGCAGCTTGTTGGGAACACTCATGGTTTCCGATGTTGTTTGTTTCTCACTGGCAAACACTGCAAAATACAATACATTGAAAGAGAGAATAAAACTTTAAAATAAAGAACAAATTTACAATAAAAAATAATCATGATTGAATGATGCCGATGGGCATGAATCCATGATGGCCATGGCGGACTTAGCTCATAATTATTATTACCTAATGTAGCCAGAAACTACAGAAACAATTGTGTAGAACAGCTGTTTTTATAGACCGTATAACGGTTATTGCAGACTAAAATCCAGAGAGCTAGAGCCTACATAAACACGTGTACCAAATATTATACACACTCATGATGGTAGCTACCCACAATGCGACCGGTCGACCCCGGCGCCGCGGGCGGCGCGCGGCGGCGGGGGCATGCAGCCAGCTCAGCCCACGCCAGGCCCATATCCCATCGATCCAGCCGATCGACCGGCGCGGCCGCGGCCGCGACGCCTAAACTTCTGGCCGATTTTACCATGGACGTCAACGGTGTTCGACGGCGTAAGGCTGATGTCAAAGAAGCGAAGAAGGACCAGAATACTGCCAAATCAGAAGCTGGACATGGAGATAGCAAACTTCAATCGACTGCCGACAGGCTCACCGGATCATCCTCATTTTGGTTGACCAGAATAGTTTTCCTGCGAAGTCTTGGGTTCATTTATTGTGAGTGAATTGTTTTTCTTAATCACTAATCCCCACACATGCAGATTTGTGTTAGTGTACATTTAAATGAAAGCCTTTTGCGCTGTATGAAGTGTTTCTTAAATAATTTAAAGTTAAACCGTAAAGTCTATCCAGTTTACGTTTTTCATTCATTAATAAAGAGTAGTACATAGCTCAAGGGAAGGCTAGGAAGACACATTTTCATCAATTTTTTGTACATTAATCATTATCATTTAAGTTTAAACTTTTAAGACAAATCTTAGTCTGAGTTGAGTAAGACTCTAAGAAGAGTAAGTAAGAGTCTAACTTAGTTAGACTAAATAGTTCAAATTATCAAAATAATAACTAATTAAAGAATGAGACTTTCATTATAACTTGGCTTTTTTTGTGTACCATGATTTATTTAATATGAAGGAGAAAAATAAGAATATGTGTTAAACTGCATTTTCATTTTTAGTTTTTACTGCAAGTTACCAAGAATTTCACTTGGCATCCAAGTGTAGTATATTTGCCAGGAAATAGTGGAGGACTATTGAAATCCAACCAATGACAAATCTGCCTGCATCAGTGCAAGAACACACAAGACTGAAAGTGAAACTTGAAAGAGTGTTAGCAGTTTGTTGAATTTTATGTTGATACTTGACAGACACTGGTACAACTTCCAAGATTGTCGTAATAACCTTTTTATTTTATTTTATTTTTTTGTGCTTTTGTATTTTGTATTTTATATTAATTATTATTATTATTTTTTTTTTAAATTTATTAAGTGATTTTATATTGTTTATGAATATCTGTTTTCTCTTCTAACTAAAGTTATCTACTGTAGTCTGTAGGCTAGATAATAGAGGAAGGCACCCCTGGACTATGGGGCTACCGCTTGCGAGGAAGGCAACATTGTTACCGCCTTAATGTGCAAACAGACTTCAAGGATGCCAGTTTAATTTTGCCATGCAAAAGTGTGAAATCCTGTTTTAAAATAGAATTTCAGGCTTGTTTTTAAGCATTTTGATCAGTTCTGTTAATTCTGTGGTATGCTCAAGGTAGATCACATCTAGACATGCTTATGGTAAATGGTAATACTACTATGACAATTTACATGCCATACACACAATTTCCTTGTAGCACAGAGTACATCTAGACAATATGTTAGTATAGTGCCCTCTGATACTTGCTACCATACATTGTTTATGCATACACAACAGTATAGTAATTTCAGTATGGTTGTGGTAGAAAAAGATACAGTTTTTCAAAAATAAATTAAATGAAAGGAACATTTCTTTCTTTCTTTCTCTCCCCCCCCCCCCCCCCCCCCCCCCCCTCCTCTACACAGTTGTTGCCTTCCTAGTTGCGCTGCATCAGAATAAGGCCCTGGTTGGTGAGAAAGGTGTGCTCCCCACTACTGTCTACCTCAACAAGATAAGGGACCTCACCCATACACCAAAGTAAGTTCCATTTTTTGTTTACTGGAAACTTGCTCCCGTCTTACTCCTTGATAGTGTTACCATGGCAACCCCTCTGCCTCATTGGGGTATCAGCATGATGAAGATACAGGTTAGATAGTGATAACAGAAACGAAAGTAAAACAAAAGTGGAATCTCTGTATCCCTTCTTGCTCTGATTTCCATGGATTTCAAGTTTACAACTAAAGTTGTTGTCCAGTTTTAGTTTTTAAATAATGATTTTATGTTATAGAAAATGGGTAATTATTGATTGTAGTTATTGATTAGTAATTGATGGAGAAATTCAGAGAATCAGAATGCATCAATGGCTTTCAAAAACATGTAAATGTTATCAAGATCATCAGTTAATTGGGACATTGATTTATTTTCTACAATGTCAGTACATTTATATATTTATGAAACAATTTTCTTTAAATTTGAATAGATTTGTCAACACAAAATTAAACCATTAAATACAAAAATAGATAAAATGATCAATATATAAATTCCTACTTCAGAACTCAAGTGACGATACATATACTGGACTATGCACCAACCATTCTCTGGTACGTGGATGTGGACCAGCACCTGGACTGGTGGTTAGATGCCATAGCCTACGGAGGCCTGGCCCTTTCCGGACTAGTCCTTGTCCTAGGATGCAGTAACATGGTCATCATGTCCAGTCTGTGGGTTCTGTACCATTCACTTGTCAACATTGGTCAGACCTGGTGAGTCTTGTTGTATTCTCAATACTAGTACCGGGAATACTTTTGGGTTGTCTACCATTTTGTTAAAGTTAATTGGAAAATAGATATACATGTATGCTTTGCTGCTGTTGTTTTTTTCCACAGTTTGTGAAAAGTAAATTTCTTCTTTTTTGATAAATCAAAATAAGTATGAACAATCAGCTTATCAAGTGCATTAGTTTATGCATCAGAAGACTAGAGAGTGCTTTGGTTAAATAGGCCAACATTTTGTATTAATATTTTATGTTTATCTGCTGTATACTTGTAATTTTGTGATTTCATATTTTATTTCCTTTTCACAGGTATTCATTTGGTAAGTGATACATTTTCACCACTTTCAGATCCTTAATCAGTAACATTTTTCAATCATATGTTGAAATTGACAAGCTTTTATCTAAATTTAAAATATCAATTTGATTTCCTTGTTATAAGTTGATGTTATCTTAAATATTGATTTTATGATTGGAATTTCTTGAACAAGTCAAACATTTTCTTTTTAAAAGTGAAACATTATTGGTTGATGTTTTGACTGGTTATTACCCTGTTCCTCTTTTTAAATTCATTGTGTCTCTAATAAAGAAAAGAAATCTTAGTAATTTAACAATGAGAATTGTATCCAAACTTTATGAAAGTAGATGCCTAATATAAGTATACTGTAGGATAGTTTGATGATCAATCTAATCAAAACCATAATTTAAATTTTTACAAGAAATTAAAATGCTTTTTCTATCCTTGTTGAAGCCAGAAATTAATAACTTCAAGTAAAAATAACTATCACTATTGTTTTTCATTGCGTTGCTCAGGATGGGAGTCTCAACTCCTCGAGACTGGTTTCTTGGCAATCTTCATGTGTCCCCTCCTGACCCTGAGACGCTTCCCCAGACATACCCCTACCCCCTGGGTCACCCTCTGGGGGTACAGGTGGATGATCTTTAGGATCATGATCGGAGCTGTGAGTACTTTGAACTCTTAACTTCTATGATGTGGAACTGTCAATGAGTTAAATTCCACATCTCCTTGTAGTATTGAGAGGGTTTTGATATGCATAAGTTGAATTGTTGATGTGTTCCCTTTCTGGCCCACATGCACTTCTCCAGACACACCCCTACCCCCTGGGTCACCCTCTGGGGGTACAGGTGGATGATCTTTAGAATTATGATCGGAGCTGTGAGTACTTTTAAATACACCTCTAATGAAATGACAATGATGACTACATCTCCTTGTTGTATTGAGGGGGTTTAGTATAAATAATTAGAATGATCAATGCGCCCCCTGCTGACCCTGAGACGCTTCTCCAGACAAACCCCTACCCCCTGGGTCACCCTCTGGGGGTACAGGTGGATGATCTTTAGAATCATGACTGGAGCTGTGAGTAAAGAGAGAAATTACATCTTAGAAATAGGTGTTTTCATTAAAGCAAATAGAGAAATATCTATTCAAAAATTCATATTTAGAAATTATATTTGGATGCACTGAATAGTGGAAAATAGAAAAGTTTGATCCACTGCAGTTACCCCTTATTAGGATAAACCTACTGGACAGATAATTTATTATAACTCTTATTATTAGTAAACATCTCATTTTATCAGGGACTAAAATAAAAATTACTCAGATGCCTTGCATGATAAGGTAGAAGTCAGTATGATGCAAACTAAAAATATGTTTAATTTGGTTCACCATTTCTTTTTCTCTCTCTCTCTCTCCCAGGGTCTGATTAAGATCAGAGGAGATCAGTGTTGGCGGGACTTGACCTGTATGAACTATCACTATGAGGTAAGTCAATGCTCTTTATTAGTACAGGCTTACTGGCCCAGGGTCATGGGCCACCATCAATTTAAAAAAATAAAAAATACTTGCCTGATTGGGCAGCCAGAAAGACCAAAATTTAAGCAAAATGTAATGAGTCTCAATTTTACTTGCATTTTTAGCATTTTTAGTCAACCATTATCCTTGGTGGACAACATGAGTATTGATATGTTTTTATTATAGATGAAATCATGGCAGTGATTCAATGCATCATAAGACAGAACCATGTTTGGTAAATTTAGTTTGAAATTTTCATTTCACCTTATTATCTTATGAAGATGTGAAATTGTTATCGATGATTAGTCAGCAAAATCCAACTCGTTATGGAGTTCCCTTTAATATTGTGACATCGTACTATCCACCCCCTTGAAGAGGGTGATAGTGGAACCAAACCAGGACACCCCCCCACCCCCCCCCCCCCCCCCCGTTTTTTTGTCCCGTTTTTGTAAATAACACATCCCCCTTGAAAAATCCTGGCTACGGCCCTGCAGACACAGTCTAGGTGGAACAACACTCAAAATATAGACTGATTTTTCGATCTAATCTGTGATGTGCCATCTGTCAGTGATGCGGGTTTATCTTCATTCTTAACTGCCATCTAATTTGTTTTCAGAAGGAACCAATATGAATAATTTCAGTATTGCAGTCAAGTTCACCATTGGCGTAGGGTAGTCGTACTGATTTGGGGGGCATGCAAAATTATTGGGGTGGGGGGGGGGGGGGGGACACATCTAATGTATTTCTTTACTTTTTTCAAAAAAGTCTCCTTATGTTTCCTATTGTTTTTGTCAAATTGCTGGGGGGCACATGATGCCCCCAAGTCGTAGCGACTTGGAGCCACTGAAGTCCACCATTTCCGAGGCCAAGGCTCCTATCAAATACCATCTTCCCATTTATTTTAAATTTGGTCTCAAGACCTGATTTGATTACAACACTAGACAATTTCCTTTGTTTCTATTAGATAATCTTGCCATGAAGTATGAATGTTTTTTTAACAGACTTATGTTATTGAATTATCTGGTCATACTATCGGCTTTGAATGCTTCAGAGGCACAGACATTGATTTAAATGCCTCCCTTTTTTTGCTCACAAACAATTGCACAGACTCAGCCAGTGCCCAACCCACTGAGCTACTACCTCCACCAGACCCCAGAGTGGTTCCACAAGTTTGAGACGCTCAGCAACCACTTTGTAGAGCTTATCGCCCCCATCTTCCTGCTGGTACCATGGCGACCCCTCCGCCTCACAGGGGGTGTCCTCCAGGTCCTCTTTCAGGTAAATACAAGATAAATAATTGAATCCTTTGTTTGATACAATTAATGAGAACTCAATGGATGGAAGTATGATAATTAATGGGGTAATGATGATGATGATGATGATGATGATGATGATGATGATGATGATGATGATGATGATGATGATGATGATGATGATGATGATGATGATGATGATGGTGATGACGATAATGATGATAATGAGAATGGTGGTGGTGGTGTTAGTGTTGGCATCAATGATGATTCTGAAGATGATGAATGTGGTTGGGGTGATAGTGATGATGATGGTGGTGGTGATGGATGTTCAATTGTTGACGATGATGACGATGTCGGCGACGAGGATGATGATGGTGTTGATGGAGATGTTGATGATAATCATCAAACAACCCTAATATATTGGTCACGTTCAAGACAAATTTTCACATCATTGGAAATTTCCATTGATCTTTGTTTCCTCTTCAGGTTGTTCTTATCCTCAGTGGCAATCTAAGTTTCCTGAACTGGTTGACCATCCTCCCAGCCATAGCATGCTTTGATGACCAGAGTCTAGCGTGGCTATTCCCATCTTGGCTGACCAATGACCGGCAGACTGCAGAAGAGATCCACAAGGAAGAAGAGAAGGGTATCGGACCAAAGGCAAGCCAGGGTGAGTTACAGTAGCTTAGCCTCTGACCATTACAAGTATTGAAAGGGTTTCAGGGATGAACAATCAGCACAAAGACTTTTTCTAGCTCAGTTGGTAGAACACTGGTCTAGCAATCCGGAGGTCTCGAGATCGGACCCCAGGGAAAGCTCATTTTCATTAATAGTCAGCTTATGACCAAGGCAAATTGATTATAGTTCAAAGGAGGGAGGGGTACAGGGCCTTTGTAGAAACGCTAGTAAGACGCTTAGATCGTTAAAGTCTTGCATGGCTCTTTGACATCTTGGCTGACCAATGACCGGCAGACTGCAGAAGAGATCCACACGGAAGAGGAAAAGGGTATTAGACCAAAAGCAAGCCAGGGTGAGTTATTAAATACCACAATACAACAAGTTAATTTTATGCCACATTATTTTAGGGAAAGAGCAATCTGGCAGTCATAACATAATGCTAGTACAGTGTTGCTTGGCTAGAGTACTGAACCCAAAGTGAGTCATGGTTGGTAGATTCGAGAGTATAAACCATTTATCAATGGTTAGTTAGGGTACACTCTAGTTTCAAACGGTAGGAATTTATTCTAAGTGGTCAGATTAAGAAACAATGAAAGACATTAATTGTAAATAAGAGTAGTATTTTTGATCAACATTAGTAGGGAGTAAAAGTGCTAGACATCATGTTAGATGTTCATTCTATTAAAAATAGATTTTGGTATTAACTTGTCTCTTGCTTTTGCATTTTCCACTTTATTTAGGTGACTACATCAGGAAGGTGGTGCATATATCTCTGGCTCTCCTGTTAGCGTACCTCAGTATTCCGGTTGTCAAGAACCTCCTCTCCAGACGCCAAGCCATGAACACCTCATTCAATTCACTCAGGATCGTCAACACCTATGGGGCTTTTGGCAGGTGAGTAGCTATAACAGAGCTCAACTCTATCTTTTGCCCGATTGGCCGGGGCAATGAATAATTGATGTCGGGCAAGTACAATTTTTATAATGTCGTCCACTTTGGTTGCCCATTTCTACTCAACTATGAGAACGAAATGTTTATTCTGTACCTGTACATCTTAAGTAGAAGCAAGCAGGAAATTGTTTGTTTCACATTGTTTTGGGGGGCTAGTACATTTTCTGTTCGGGCAAGGACATTTTCTGTTAGGATGAGTAAATTTTCTGTTAGGATGAGTAAAATTTGAACATTCGTGATTTGACTTGCTGACTTTTCTGTCACCATCTGAATAGTTTGTAATAAAAAATAAAAAATATCATTTAGAAACATGAATTCTTATTAGGATTTTATTCCTAATCGTCAAAGCACTTTGATAAAAATGCAGGCTGAAAAAATTTGAAACATGAAATTGTGGCGTGAATACCAATTCATGTGTTAACCATGCTATTATAAATCAAGATTAATGATTAGATAAACTACAACTTTGGTATGTTTTATTTTGTCTCATCAGTATTACCAAGCAGAGGACCGAGGTGATATTCCAAGGAACTAGTGACTCAAATCCAAACAGTGTTGATACCGTGTGGCGTGAATATGAATTCAAGTGCAAACCAGGAAACCTGACGAGACGTCCATGCATCATCTCCCCCTACCACTACCGGCTGGACTGGCTCATGTGGTTTGCCGCTTTTCAGGTATGAAACTTATTGCGTAATTTGTCCAGTCTGATTCATGTTCCCTCAGTATAAGATATTTTGTATTATACATTCTTGCATAGTCTGTGAAATGTCTATTTGGTTGGTTAATGTGTTTAATTGCAAACCAGGAAACCTGACGAGACGTCCATGCCTCATCTCCCCCTACCACTACCAACTGGACTGCTTTTCAGGTAGGAAACTTATTGTGTAAAAATGGACATAATCATTTTGTTACTATAGTTTGGGAAGTGCCCCGTTCCGTTTTTTGGGGGCCACCCTGTATAGATGTCAGACTCAGTACAACTTCTGA